>JBCAUI010538760.1:0-10928 GCA_038406195.1 Haplosyllis anthogorgicola
GCTTGGAACCATTTTGGACAGGGAATTTGGTCTCCTCTGGCTAAAAGAAATATTATTCCTGTCGATTTAGGCTTTTTGAAGCTTTTTATATCGAAATAGAAGTCACGGAAAAAGCCACTTCGCGACAATAACATAAGCTTACGAATCATCATCAACAGTCATTAAGTGGTCAGGAGGGACAATCAGGACATATATATTATTAAACATAGCTGTTGTGGATCTTTCATATGATTTTACTGTGGTAAGCAGATTTTGCACTGATATCAGTTTGAAATGACAATATCAACATTTTCGATGCAAATGAAGCCTCCATTAAGTAAAAACAATAACGAAGAAAAATCAAAGACAAACTATATTTTGGAAACACATACTCGTACATGCACTTATAATAGCTAAATCCTGAGTCTGATAAATTTGCGCCAGTCATTCCCAAATGGATGCCCCCATAAAAGCATTCATCTAAAGTGATTTTTTCTGTATAAATATCCTGAAAGTCCATTGTTTGTACAAATTTGTTTGACTGATAAATAACCGAGAGAAGAGAACATGATTCCATCCAATGAACCGTGTGATTTATAGGCATCCAGGGATTCACGATGAACATAGATGAAAATGGAGATACGGAGACAAACTACACTATTGTGTCTTATGGTGAAAACGAAGAAAACGGCTCGGCTATCGTACCGATGGGTCGCTTCACCGCAAATAGTCAAGCGGAAATACCGGTGCGTTGAACACTTTAATCTCAAAATATTTGATCATTTAACATACATAAATTCAACATTATTGGATTGGGCAATTTTCAGATAAACAGATCTGAGCAAAACTCATTCCTAAACTCTTATTTGAACTTGTTATGTAATTTATTGTGAAACTGGAATTGAAGCGTAAGTTACAAAACAAAATTCTATTTTGTAAAAATTCTTGAAGATACTTTTGGTATGATAGGGTAATCATTACAAGCCTTATTGACGCAAACAAAGACCTCCATTGTTTCCTAAATGATAAAGAAAGTTTGTATGTAGAATGCAAATTGTTGTGTTTCAGACTGTTGAGTTTGATAGAGAAATAAACTGGATATTAGGTGAACCACCAGCAAGTAAACCGAAGTGTGGTTTTGACGGAGAACTTTGTCAATTTAAACCTGGTTAGTTACGTATGTTTTTATCTTCCTGAAAACCCTAATACCATGAATTTTTAAGTTGCTTTACACTCATACGTTTATTCATGATGGTATAAATGGCATTAAGCATAGGATAGTGACACCCACATTGATTTAATTTAATGTAACATACTCTTTACAGATTGGCCTATTGCTGCTGTATGTATATTTGCCGCTTTTGTGATTTTGATATTGACTATTTTTGTAGTCAGGTAAGAGATACATCAAACATAGTACTACTTAAGAGATACATTTCAAACAATAAGTAGACCTGGCGGACGGGTTCAATAAAGTCAGTGATGCTTCAATTTTACTACCAAATTGATAATTCAGAAATCCATATAAAATGAATTAATCATTAATGCAGTACACGGAATTTGTATCAGAAGTTCAACAATAGCGTATCAAAAGCACAGAGTGAAATTCCTTCGTTCTCTCCTTTGTTCTCTTCTTTTCCAAAATGATATCGATTTCTGCGTACTGTATCAGGTGTAAATTAGATTTTTTTATCTTGTTTCAAGGAGAATGATACAATGTACTACTCACGTCTTCATTAATTTCAGGCATTATTTATATGAACAAAAGTTGATGTCTTTGCTGTGGAAAATAGACTGTAAAGATCTTATCATTACGAGCGGGAGTGTACATGATAATGCTGGCATGTCACATTCTTCAACCTCAGACTCTAGACCAAAGGTAATATACGAGACAATTTCCCATCTTTTTATGGCTTAAAATGCAAACTTTACGGAGCTGACTACCGAGTGATTTGTTGCATAATAAAACAAAAAACGTACTATATAAATCGAAAATGTCCCGAACGATGTATGGCTGTCGACTCTACTTCTTGAGAACATCTGTACTGGTATTGCTGCCTGCAAGTCAGGTAAGTAGTGCCGTTTTAAATCTGCTTAATTCGCTTCTCGGTAAATTTCCTTTGTTCGCAACTGGTGATGCTTTTTAAGAACATCGCAACGCAACGAGCTAGTTGTGGGTTCCTCCTAAGTCCGTGCTCACAGTCACTTTGTTAGCCATGCGCTAACGGTTTAATTTCATCATTAGCGTAATGAAATGATTCCTCTTTTCCATCTTCTTGTTATAAACAAATGATATCCAATACATATGAGAAATATTATGTACCTTCTTGTTACAGCAAAAAAAGAGTTACATAGGCAGATTCAGTTTCATATCTAGTGAAGATGGTAGTAGGGAAGAGGCCAGATTCGGTGCTACTCAATATGATGGACTCTTCAAGATTGCCTCATTCAAGGTAAATGTTTTTACCTTTGTCTGAAATAGCATTGATAAACGAAAATTAATCTTTAGCTTCTTCAACCCTATCACTAGAAAGATATTACAGAGATTCATTCAAGTAAAATATCTAAAACTAAATGCAAAAATAAGCTTCATTCTACAACAGGGACAAGTGGTGGCGGTACGATTTCTGAAAAAGAAACACGTGGAAATAACAAGAAATGTTCGAAAGGAGCTACATCTGTTGAAAGAAATGTCCCACGACAACATTACCAGATTCATAGGAGCCTGTGTCGATCCTGGTAACATCTGCATCGTGACTCAATTCTGTGCTAGGGGCAGCTTAAAGGTAAGTTTTTGTACTGGTAATCAACTTTTCACTTCATTGATTACCAACTCAAAACGAACTGACCAGAGAAGGATCTGAATATATCAAATGACTTTCTACTACTGAACAGTTATATATTTCTCTGAACTATATATCTAAACCATTGTCTGTGCAGGCTTGGTATTTTGGTAAATAAAGAACATTTTGACAGCACCAAGGTACTTTAATCCAGAGAACATAAAACTACCACGTCTACTGCGGTCCCAGGTTTTTAGTAATGGCCAGAGACAAACACAGAGCTTAAATAATAAGTGTTGGAGATTGAAGTTGCTTTGGTTGCTGTATCACTTCTATAATCCTAATTTGTTTTATTAGATAACATGATATAGTGATGCTGTACACAGTGATATGTTATGACATTTATTACATAACAATATTTCTTTTGGTAACATGTCATAAATCATAATTCTATATTAGGACTGATACATTACATTCCCCATTAGGGCTGCAAAATGAAGCTCTTAATACTGTATTGTATTCTAGAATTCGTTACAAAACACCCAATATATTTGTCACACTGTGGGGATTTCGCACTAGATGATATCGCCCTCTATGCATGCTCCATAGGGCATCAATGGGGATTCTCGATTTGCGACAGATATTAAGACCGGGCTCCTTCAAAAACAAATACATTGGGTGTTCTCTATTGGATGGCATTATGCTATCTAATAATGTGACATAATGATGATAGTAGACTAAATTCTTTTTTTTTAATCAAATACACCGATGACGAAAAGATAACACAATTAGAATCAATATGTTTTATGGAGGTTTTCACGATTTTAACCTGCTATTTTGTTGGTAAAAATCACATATGCAGAATGTCACTTATTTTTTATGATTCACATGGCAATGTTCAAAGTCATTTTTATTAGATATTAGATAACGTGTAATGTATTTCTTCTTTGGCACGATATCCTTGAAAATGAAGATTTACATCATTTTTATTAGATATTAGATAATGTGTTTTAAAGATGTAATATTTCTTCTTTGGCAGGATATCCTTGAAAATGAAGATTTACACCTGGATGACATGTTCATTGCATCCCTTGTCTTTGACCTTATAAAGGTAATCATTGCAGTTTTGGCCAGTTTCGTGATGGGATATAAAAAATAACACGGAGATTAACAGTCTCATGAAGCAAAACATAATTTTATCATAAAACTGGAAGTGAAAGTATACACCTCGAGTGACATATAATTAGCATAATAATACCAACTACTAAAAGTATAGTTTTCATTGAAATTACGTAGATGACACGCGAAAGTCAGATTAGTCGAATCGTGGGAGGGCTACCGCGGGGTCGAATATCAACTTTGGCGAATCAGCAAGTCGTAACAACTGCTTCACAAACTCCAGGCCAAGTCCCCTGTTGGCTCCTGTTACCATACAAACTTTTGGATTCATTTCTGCCAAGGCGGGGAAAGTGTATGATAAGCGTATTGTTGAGTTGAATGCCCTCTATCGGGCATTCAGCTTTCTGTTTTCACCAAATTGTAGCTTTGATTTCTGACCTAATTTCTGAAAGTTCTGGCAAGGTACCAAGGATGTCACACGTCACGTGACAGACAAAATGGCGGCATGAAGCTTGGTAGCCGACAGGTTATCTCCTTGTTCACTTTAAATTCAACTATGTTTGTACTTTCCAGCTCAAAACGTACCGATCCAATTTAACTATGTACCTTTTGGGCCAAAAATTATATCAACTAATACCTGAAATTGTTATTCCCGAAATATACCATGTAAGGTATGAGTTCCATCTCGTCAAATATAGTGATTTGATGAAAATTTATCGGTTTTAATTATCCTTAAAATCCAGCCAGTATCATAAATAGTAATTCATGTTCTACCATGAGTAAAACTGCCAAGACTGTGCTTCTAAGCTCTTTTCCTGTCTAAACTCTAGCCCGTCTCTTCCCTGGGGGTGGGTGGGTGTTGGGGGCTTTGCGTAATTATCCTGTCGCGCCTAGTTCTGCATTAGTGAGATGTTAGTCTACTTTATGAAGTGAAGAGACGAAACTGGATTACGGTAAAGTCAGAATGTCCATGTATTTATTCCAGGGGATGATTTATTTACACGACAGTGAATTAGGATCCCACGGCAATCTCAAGTCGTCTAATTGTTTGGTTGATAGCAGATGGGTGCTGACCATATCCGACTTCGGACTACACAATTTCAAAATGGCTGAAGTACCAACCTTAATGGAGGAGGAAAAATACTACAAAAGTAATACAAAGCAAAGCAACTTGTGTGAAATTTTTACGGCTTAATTGTGTTAATGGTATTTTTACGTCGAAACCAATAAAACTAGTCGATGTGTGAACTAGAAACAAAACAAGAATATAAATGTAAAGAAACACACTTTGTTAAAAATAGGAAGAAAATAAATAGGAAGTTGCAGTCGACACATGACATGATTGTAAATGTGAATGCCTCTTATTTGCAGATGTTAAAATGTTACTGCTTACATCTTGATCTTTTATTAGGATTGCTATGGAAAGCTCCGGAATTGTTACGGGATCCCTATTGTCCCCCGCAAGGTACACCGAAGGGCGATATCTACTCGTTTGCAATCATCCTCTACGAAATTCACGGCAGAGCTGGTCCATGGGGAAATACACCTTACACAGCCAAAGGTAATACATCGTCTGAACTATGTATTGAATTACAATCGGTCTTACAAAATAGTAATGCATATACATTATAGAACTTTCAATCCTTGTTAACCAACAGTTATAAATTAATACTATCCTCTGCTTACTTCAGAAATAGTTGAGAAACTGAAAAATCCGCCAGAAAATTTTATTCTGAGACCTGATACATCATTTTTGAAGTGTGAGAATTTTATCATCAAGAGTATTCAAGAATGTTGGCAGGAAGATCATGAAAGTAGACCTGATTTTAAATTCATTAGATTGAGATTGAAACCAATGCAAAGGGGACTGTAAGTACATGTATAATTCACATGTAAATTAACACTGTAAAATCATTCAATTTAATCATAGGCCCATTTGTTGACTTTATGGGCCTATGATTAAATACAATGATTTTACAGAATGATTTTACAGTGTGGTGTTATCTTCTTTCTTTGAATATGACTAATCAATTCAATTTCAAATTATTTTATAATCCTAATATAAACAGTCCACTCTCTTATAAAATCCCCTTTTATTATGCGTTTTGCAGGAGATCAAACATTTTTGACAATATGCTGGCTATAATGGAGAAGTATGCTAACAACCTGGAAAGCATCGTAGCTGAAAGGACAGATCAATTGGTGGAGGAGAAAAAGAAAACAGAAGCTTTACTTCTCAGGATGCTACCTCCGTAGCTACTTTTTTATTTTTCAACCGAAGCGTAGTGTATTTTAGTAAACGTGTTATTTTTGGTGTCCATCAAACGTGCCCCAGAAAAAATTGTCCATTTACAAATTATTTCAGCAATTTCTTTTCCTAGTGATAAAGCTTTCGATTGACAAAAAAACATTTTCCATGCAGATCGGTTGCAGAGCAGTTAAAAAGAGGCAAACAAGTAGTACCCGAGCAGTATGATTGGGTTACCATTTACTTCAGTGACATCGTGGGATTCACTTCAATATCTGCTGAGAGTACTCCTATGCAGGTATGACATCAGTGCATTTATATCCACTTTTTTGACATGTTATATCATGTAATGTTAATGTGTCTAAAATGTGTCTAAAATGTTAATGTGTACAAATTGACAATGATCACTGTTTTGTATTATTGCGAAGGTGGTGGACATGTTGAATGACTTGTACACATGTTTTGACTCAATTATCGGCGAATACGATGTTTACAAAGTGGAGACTATAGGTGACGCTTACATGGTTGTTTCAGGTAAGCATTTCTGTTTAAAGTATAAAATAAGAGTAAAAGGAACGACTGATACTGTTATTGACACAGTACTGTTTAAACGAATTCCACTCACCCCTTTAAACCTGGGCGCAAGATTCCATCCTTTGTTCTTATTTATTCACACAATCATGCGGCTAAAACACACAAAAAAAATAGAATTGCAATTGATTATGCACTAAATGATTAACTAAGGCTTAAAATACACTAATTCAACATAAGTATTCCTTTTATCATTATCGTTTAGGTTTGCCATTAAGAAATGGTGACAATCATACAGGAGAAATAGCCTCGATGTCTCTCCATTTGCTGAAGGAAATCAAAAGTTTCAAAATCAGACATAGGCCAGAGGAAAAAATCAACCTCAGAATCGGCGTTCATATTGGTATGAATGAAAGAAAAATAAAATTTCGTCATTTTATCCGTCAATTAAATCTTTTGGTTACAATTAAAATATGTATTATTCATATATTAGGTCCTTGTGTAGCAGGTGTTGTCGGACTGAAAATGCCAAGATATTGTTTATTTGGTGACACAGTAAACACAGCTTCAAGACTTGAATCAACTGGACTTCGTACGTATTGGTTTCTTCATCCGTTTGAAACCAACAATTATGCTTTCAAGGATTACCTCTTTCGTCGACTCATCGGTGTGTTAATTTGTATAATGCTCGGACTTATTGTTTCCTTTCTACAGCTTTGAGGATTCACTGTAGTGGAGATGTTAAACTTATGCTAGATAAGTTGGGAGGATATTTGCTTGAGGAACGAGGACTTGTGAATATGAAGGTCTGTCAAATTAATTACTTATACTTTTCACATTTTGTCATTAAAATATGGTCAAGGGCCCTTTTGGGAATTAACATGACGGAAGTGAAATGTATTTTGAGGAAGGCTGGGCAAATATAACCTGGTGTTACATCTGGCTTGTGCTGCGAATATCAGGCCGTTTCAGGTAAAATCATGTGTTGAGAATTCAAAATGGGAAATTAGAATTGATTATTAGTGTTCCTATTTTTCATTGTTAGGGCAAAGGAGACATGCAAACGTGGTGGTTGGTAGGAGAAGACACAGACTACAGACTTAGACGCATATCAGTGGGTCAACAAGACAAACCCCAGTCTCAACCCACCACCCCAAACCCTGCCTCAATTGGACAGCTTGAAACTTCACCATTGGTGCCTCCTGTTCAAGACAACAAAAAAATACTTTACCTAGCCAAGCAGTGTAGCACTGTCACAGTGAGCAGTGAAGATCTGAGTGATGCGTCTGTTGACCACGATGATATAGACACTATAGGTCTCCTTCTGAATAGAAACATCCCATATTACAATCAAGGAGAATCCAAAATTCCCGATCCTGTGTTTGTGTGATGATGAACAGACAATCGGGTTTGAATGATGAGCCAAAATGCCCCAGTATTACACGATACAAGGAAATGAACATAAAACAAATATATATTTAAACCGTGAAGGACCATAATCTCGGAATGAATATTTATTGTGATAAACATACAAATCTAGTCATATCTACAGTTCAGATACACCACAGGTCCATTTATACACTTAAGATGGTGTTTGTACCCCGTGGTGTACTTGAACCAGTGCTTCTCAATTATGGTGATAGAAGTCTTTTCCGATTATTCTGGCAAAGCCAATTGGGCAACGTTGCCCAATTGGACAAATTTGCCCAATTAGGCAAAGGAATTGATACTACTGTTTTTAGTAAATTAACTAATATTGGTAACTTAATAATTCGGTAAATTACTCACTAAATAACTCATTTTAGGTTTCGTTTCCAAATTTAGTCAAAGGTCCTCACAAATACTACTTACAAAAAATAGTAAACACTTCCTTGCCTAATCTGCCTAATTTGCCCAGGCAGGTGAAATTATTAGGAAAAATCTCTACTGATTGGTTCCTCTTTTGACTTTTGAAATACGTGCTTAAATTGGGAATCATTAAATCGCAACCATTAAATCATTAAGTATTTTTGTACATAATCTATAACTTACAACTACATGTCTATTTGATATTGAAATAAAAGCTGTAATGTTTGAGTTGTTTGTAATTTTTGTAAAACTAGAGAAAAGAAATATTTTCGAAGTGACATGTTTTCGTTGCAAGTATCAATAACAAGTTAAACAAACAACTTGTAATTTCATTCAATGACAAATCTGAAAGTGGAAAGGAAAGTAATGTAACCCCTTGCCATTAACGTCAAACACGTTGATCATAAGCCAACGACTTCACATTTTGCTGAGGACATCCTCGCTCATCTCGTGTGAGATTAGGTTGTCTGCTGTTGTTTTAGACAGGATTTTGTTATTCGCTACTACTATCACATGAAATTGAGATGGTATAAATTTCCAAACACTAAATGGTAGGGCAAATTTAACAAAAAGAAATAAAATACACCCGAAAATGGAAATAATTACGTGAACATTTAAGAGGAGTACAAAATAACCACAACAATAGTTAATACTTTTTGTACAGTTTGTTAGATTAAATCGTCAAAACACTCATTTAAAAGGCAAGGTCTAAGTGCAGGACATTTTTTTCTGTGCCAATCAGCCAACATAACAGGTGAAGTTACCACTAATTTAGTCGTTGCTACTGCAATGCATACAAACTCGTCATGATTTACTCTTCTTTACCTGACCTGCATATTGCAAATTTAAGTTGAGACAAATGCATATTTCCCAAACAGAATTTTAGTTGACCCGTACACTAAGAATACTGCATGTGTTTTACCCCAAACTATGAAACTTTCAAACATTTCCATTATGGTCTTCTTGAAACCATTTCGCACATATGGGAGATCATAAATCATGGTTATTATTGCCGTTTCAAATTTTCATAGCTTGCGCGTTTGCTCTGGAACTTTGTGGGTTCCTCCTGTTATCGCCTAAGGGAAGAACTTTGCAACTTAGACTGACGTTGATCCTCTCCAGTTGAATTCTAACTCGGTAATCATTCCGTCACGAGGCAAATGCATCATGATGACATGTTGGACTGCAGTGGTAGGTGACTGAACATTCATTTCCCTGGTGGCCACCATGTTGATAGGGGCAGTACCTGACAGGCTGGGCCGAAATTTCAATGTACGTTTAGTATTCTTATTACTATGCAGCTCAAGCGATAAGACTGTTGGGCCCATATCTGACGTGTCCCTGTATGTTTGTTTCGATGATAACGTCCAATGTCTCAAGGACAGTGCACTTTCAAAAGAGAAGCTTGCTCTTCTATTTATACAAATATGTTTAATAAACCGGTGTCAAACTTTCTTCAAAATATTTTGTTGACATCCATGTGTGCAAAAGAAGAGTCTTGGACCTGTTTACAGCCAAATAATACCGTTTAATTTGTCATTACGTAGAGGTAATTTAACATATGATACAAGTGATAGTTGTAGAAAGAGGTAGTTTTATTCAATACATGTCAGAACAAATTGAATTCAAGCCTTATTTATTGCAAGACAATCCACAATGGTATTCACATTTGTCAGGACAGCTGCCTGAGATGAAACAGTGATTGCGATACGTCCATGATCTATTCGCTTTATGTGAAAGCAATGAAGGTGGACCACAGAGATTAATGCCATAGATGAGAATCCCTCTTGACGTGTTTGTCTATGTTTGCTCTCTGTGTGAGTTTTTAAACCAAGCACTGACCACAAAACACTAATTTGGTCCATGAAAAACAGTCCTTGCACTCGTTGGCCTAAATATTACGTTTTAATGTAAGTGTGATATTGACTGAACTATCAACAAATTATACAAATTCACTGCGTTAAAGCTCAATGCAGGTAGGGTCACCTTGCACTAAGACATTGTTGTTTCATATGGTAATTTACGGATACAGTCAGTCGTAGGCTCAATGATTCGTCATATTGAAGCTAAATGAGAGATCAAGAGTTCATAATTCACTACTCAGCTCACTCTACTGGCACCGTCACCTTTTGACAAGAATAAAGACGTAAAATAGGCTATTTGGACTCAGTGATGCAAACACAGATCAGCTAAATATAAGTCTGTTTGGCAGAAAATAACTGCGCTCATCACTTATCTCCCAAGTAATTACAGCAAGCGACAGGATTACACATCGATGATACAGTTGTAGCATTACCAGTCTCAATTATTATACAACTGGTACTGAAACATTCAGCTTATTTAACCCTTAGTTCTTGCTGCTAATTACAGGAACATATGACAAGAGTTCTCCTTCAGTTGCAATAGTTTATTGTACTTCT
>JBCAUI010538771.1:0-10927 GCA_038406195.1 Haplosyllis anthogorgicola
TTAGAAACAGCCCAGGGCTCATGAGTCACTGACACTTAATGAACATTTCTTATTGAAGTAATACTGTAAGCGTTAATAGACTGTCTGTAAATTTCATTTAAGTGTAAATAAATCAAATCAAATCAAATCAAAAAACAGATCCTGTGTCTTCCAGTTTATCTTCCATCAAATCTTCAGAAAACAGACTTTTAAATAAATCACGAGATGAAAGTGATAATGAAGATGACAACAGAGTAGATTCTTATGACATTGACAATGATCGAGATGACTATGATGATGATGATGATGGTGATAATGACCAAATGTTAGCTGACAAATAAAAAGACAGTCATAATAAGATACTAGTGAACAAACCCAAAGTGTGAATAAGGACAAAGGATCTTCTAAGAAAGCAAAATGTAAATCCATACCAAGTGCATCAGATGCGACTACTATCTTCCATTGTTTCAAACCGTTGCATCCTGTAGGTAAAGGTGGTGGTGGTGGTGGTGTGAAATTGCCATCTATTACTTCATTCAGACAACCTGCAACAGGTTCTATCTCTGTTAAGAAGAAGGTTATGGAACAAGAAGTTAAGAAGTCACCTGCATCATCAAGTCAAAGTGCATCTGCAAGTGGAAATGGGAAAGCACTTACACCAAGAACCCTATCACCCAGAAGCCAAACTAATAAAAGTACAGCTGATGTTGATCTTTCATCCAACTCTACAGATTCTCATGTTGTGCCTGTTGGAGGGGTTATAAAGAATGATTCTCATTCAACACCGAAAGCCAGTAGGAACACTACTGTTCCCTCCACACCAACTTCTGTTCAAGATGAGAGTGAAGATGGTAAATATCATTTTAATCTATTTATTAATTGATCATTTAGTAAAAGCATTTTAATTACATTTTATCATAGAAAATGTGTATGTAATTAATATCATAATGTATAGTTGTTACAATGTGGGAATGCACTTAGTTACCTATTAATATTTTAATACCACTATGTGTTAACAATTCAGATAATGTGTCTAGTTTTAGTTCCCAAAGTCCATAAAGGCTACAGAGAAACCGAAGCTGTTTGAGTTTTACCAAGACAACAAACAAGCACTTTCTGAACTACAGGAACTTCTTGCCAAAAAAGATGCAATCGATTACGTCAATGAATTGGTAACAGAATATGGATGCGAATGCTAAAATGTAAGTATTTTTTTGTTCTCTATGTACAAAACAAGACTAATTAAATACTTCAACAAATATTCATCAGCATTGTTTATACAATTTTACTTTCTTTTCAGTCGAAGAAGGACAATAACACCTTTTTTGATGTGGCTAACAAGCAAATTACTGGATACACTGGTGGTAAACCATTACATCAGGCAGTCATATTTGCAAGAAGGTAATTTTTTTTGTTGAATATTAATTTGTAAGAGTACTTATTCTTATTTCTCTTTTACAAACCGTATCTTTTGTGAAACTTGACCTAATAATTTGTAAGTGTAATTCTTGTGATTGTTTGTTTAAAAACGGTATCTTTTTGTGCAACACATAATAATTGAAAAGTGTACTTCTTGTCATTTGTCCCCAACAAGCCATAACTGTTGTGCAATACACAACATTTCTTGAAGTGTACATCTTGTGATTCGTCATTAGCAAGACATAAATGTTGTGAAACATGACATAATAATTTGCAAGTATACTTCTTGTCATTTTTATTTTACAAAGCATATATTTTGTAAAATATGCCATACTAATTTGAAAGTGTACTTCTTTTGTTTTTTTGATGAGAAGCAGTATCTTTTGTGCAATAGCACTTAACATTCCCAAAAGTATACATCTTGTGACTTGTCTTTAATACAATTCACACTGTATCTATACTGCTGAAAGGTAACTTAAGTACTTAATGAAGCAGTTATAATGTTTGTTATATGTTATAAACATGTAGAACATTTACATTTGTTATATTTAACAATATATGTTTAGATTGAGGAAACATTTCAACATTTGTTTACTGCAGAGGAATACTTTATGTATTTAATGAAGCAGTTATGTATGTGATAAAAACTTGCACCTTATTAGAATTGTAAGTGTGGCAATATAAATATCTGTGATTGTAAATTTTCCATATTTAAACACATTTTATTCTATTACAATCCATATGTAAACAATTATACATGTCTTTAGATTTATTTTTTGGCCCAAAACATCCATTTGCTACTATATTGTGCATATATTAAAAAGCAATAGCTTACATTTGTGTTTATCCAATGAATAGCTAAGTTCTACATAATGTACATCGGAATAATTGGTATAACCATTGTATGAAGATGCACAGAGTTTTTGTATTGGCAATACTTTATACATTTAAGTATTTCATGCTGATGAATGTTCTACTTGAAATTCTATGATGCATTTAAGATAAAACGTTACTTTATTGAAGAGATAAAAAAACCTGGATATTATTTGTATTTTGAAATTTATTGCATCCACATTTCAAAAGACAATTCTTAACATTAGTGACTAGAAGAAATTATACAGTTTTGGATTTTCATATTGACTAGAGAAAGTAACATATTAATGAGTATTGTATAGGTAGAAAACAGTAATAAAGTTATTTATGTGTCCGGTAATCCATGCTGTGTTGTACTTTTTAAGTTGCCTTCCCTTATTTTGAAATTACCACACACATGCACTGGTTCTATTCCTTTCATAGGTTGATTTCCTGTTGATAATTCCACATTGCGAATTAACTTCTTCTGCATTCAGAAGACATCACGGTCAAACTTGTGATTACAAAAGTGTATTGCATTATCATCATCAGCACCATCATCATTACTTACACTGCTTGCATCAGATGCACTGAGTTATTTGTGTTCTGGATATTTCTTCTTGTTTGATAAATGTGCACTGAAAATGCTGAAAAGAATACAAAATGTTTAGAAATGCAATAGCTGAATGTCTTGTATTTAATTTGATGAAAATCCAATAGCACAGTTAGACATGTGACATATGTACTTACTTGGTTGGATCATTTTGTAATGAGTCCATTTCAACCATGGTCTGAATAAGTTTTGCAACATCCACAGATCTTGGACAACCATTGTACATTCCATGCATTCTACTCAAGTGTGAAAACAGTGTTTCTACTGATAAAGTTGATATACTCCTATGGTTGTACATATTGTTCTAGCCACTGAGTACAGTTGGAATCTAGTTTTAATGTTTTGCATTAGACACTCAAAAGTAACTATGGGTATTCCTGATATGTACTGTTTTGGAGGTGGATATGTGTCAAAATTTATCAAACTTGAAAAGTAGTCTGCCATGTCTTGAAGATATTCCATTCTTTCAGTAACAGATATTCCTCATTCACCAACTGCTCTGTGCCAATTTTGGAATAACTTCCCAAATAATGCTTCACCTATGTCACCATTGTCAAGCATGATATCTTCAACTTTTTGAGTGAAGAATTTTGAGGCTATGGCTGCACACTGCTTGTCTAACATGTCCACAATGAACCCTCTGTTGAGTACAGAATTGTCCACTTCACAGCTCTCAGTGAGCATTATTCATCATTGGCATGTGACACTTTGTCTAATCATATAAATTCCATATCCTTTTGGTCCAAATATCATTCATCAAGCTGATGAGGACAGTGCAACACTGTCAAAAAGTACTTACTTGCCAAAGTAATACATTATCAGATTGACATGAATTCTTCTACTAATCATACTGACTTTGATCTTTAGCCATTGACTTTTCAAAGCTATTGCACAAATGCTCATTGTTAACTTGTGTTTTTCTCATATCTTTAATTTGGTTTGAAGTTTTCCTAAGAAGTAGTGGCAAGTTGTCAACTTGATTTGAATAATTTAAGTCATCTTGACTTTCTCCTGTTATAATGTCTTCAATAATTGATAATTCATTAGTTAATCTGTCATTTTGTTCTTTTAAAGTTGGAGGCCCTTCAAATCCAAACAAGTTTATATCACCTTCATTAATACCACTGCATCCAGGTCCAACTTTCTTTCCATCAACAGCCAAATTATATTGTTTAGCTCTGTCTACATTATCTATGTTATCTTGTATAAAACCAGGCAGTATTTTCTTTTGATTTTTAGTGCTCACACACTTCAAATCAGGTACAGCAAAGTTAACATCACTCTGTGAAGGATCATAAAATCCCTTCTTACATTTATCTAAACAGACTTGAGCAAAGTTTTTCAATCCGGATAGAACATGTAACATTGAATCACCTCCAAATTTGTAAATTGCACACCAAAATCATTTAGTTTGTTCCCTGTAGTACATTCCACTTGTGTTTTTAAGGCTGACAAATTTTGCTAAATCCAGCAAAAGTAGAAGAGGAAGATTCTGAATGAATGAAGTTTACCACTAACCACAACTGAAATAAGCTGGACAAAATCATTAAGGCAATCATTCTCATCCAACTTGTTAACCAGATTTGTAATGAAAATTTTGTTTGTCAGTTTCAGAATGCACCTTTCCTTGAATGATAAATCATTCATATTGTCATTTGGTTGCATATCATCTTAAAACATGATGTTTGATTGAGCATCATTTCCTAAAGTCTGTACATCTTTGTCTACAGTAACTTTATTTTCTGACATCAGTTTAGTAGTTGGTTGATTGTTTTCTTCATCTATTTGAAAAGAGCAACTTATTACTGACATACATGTATCTGTAATATCATGCACATTATTTAAATCATTGTCCAAACAGTATGGAACAGTATTGACACTATCATCAGGACCATAAGGTACAGTTGCTATTGAATCATCATTATTTATGCAATAGCTCATATGTTGTTCTTCACCAAAGGAGTCATTTTTTGGGCATAGTTTGTTACATTAGACAATCGTTTGATTGTAGCTGTTCTTTGTTTTTTCTTCAATAATGATTTCTCTGTTCTGCTTTGATATAAGAATAATTTTACTTTGCTTTTCTGTTTTTTGCCACTCTTCTGCATTTTTCTTTTCAATATGTGAGAAGCAGCAATATAAGTATCCTCACACTCCAAACCCTCAATATCAATTACATCTGAATCACTCATATCTGAAACAATAATGTTTATTTTTAACATTTCATGCTATTGAACAATAATTTTTGACCTTTTCAAACTGGAAAAAATACAAATCAGCCACTCTATTGCTTTCTATTGTTATTAAATGACTTTATGAAAACTTTACAAATAATGGTAATAAATGTATTTTAATAACATTACACATTGTATTTCAACACTAATAATAACAATATGAAAAGGAAAGAATTTACATTAACCACTAAAGGTTTTATGAAGAATATTAGTATTTTGCACTATTGCAAAGTGAGTTTTTTATTACCTGTTTCCTTGTTTCATATACAATCTAATTTAAATATGTTATCCACAATGATATTTTTAAGTGTAGCCAAATATTCACAAAATGCAATGACAATTACAAATGTTAGATTTTTCAGGATTTTAGCTCGATTTCTTTTTCAGCTGTTGCACCTTTCCATTTGCAATTCAATTGTCTGTAATCCACCCATTCTTATGCAAATTACCTGTGACCTTGCTTTTGCCGTCCTACGCCCTGTTAGGTACGAGTCAAGAACAAGGTTAACTTATTCACCCACTTCACTTTGCTTGTCTTTGACTATAATCCGATGGGCACCAAAAAGTTGTTTTTCCTAGGCAAGCATCACGGTAAATTCTTTATCTTACGATCTAAATAATGTTATATTCTGTGCAATGAAATAATGGCTTAACCCTGAAAAACTCAGGCGATATTTATCAGTAATATCATGAAATCATAACAGCGCAAATTAGACATTTAATGGGGAGTGTTCACCAGCTATACCACACATGCGGTGTTGCACAAGTTTTTCCACTTCAACAGGTTGAGACGTGTTGCTATCATATTGAACAAACGAATGTAAGAATTGTATAATATATTTTCATCTCGCAGTGAGCGCGCTGAAGGTAGTTATGCCAATTAAATACATGGGTATGTTATGAACAGTAATCTAACAATTTAAAAATATTTTCAAAAAATAACTTTGTGAAACGCATATTTAAAAAATTTGTGTAGTGTGCTTTATTGCTATTAATTGCTATTGGAATTGATACTTTTCAATTGTTTCATTATATAATTTCATGATCTGTAATCCACAATTGATTTCGATAACAACGTTTAATCGAAATCATGTACAAATCATGTGCTGCTGTGACAGCAGCATTAATTTCATTACATACCGTAAATTAAAATAATGTTTTCACCAGAACCTGAGGATTAAATGGGCATTGATCTTCTTGTTTCAGTAGCGCAGTGGGGCTCCCATTAGTACTACTCGAATAATTGAGAATGTTATGGTAAATTCGAAAAAAACCTTTGTAATTAGGCCTTTACCACTACTAAATACTGTCTGTGCGTTTCTTATAACATAGCTGATTGTAATTATGGGCTCATACGTTATTGTATGTCGTCGTGTTTAAAACAGTTTGCGTAGTAATGGAGGAGGCCCATACAGGGAGTGTACCCAAGTCGAAGTAGGCATATCCCCACGTATTAATTCCGAGGGTAAGTACCAGCACACATAAAATGTTCATAAGTATGCCGCATTTGACCTACAATTACAAAAACAAGATGCTGTAATTAAGACGAAGGCATATTTTGTCAGTCAGTTTGCTCTCAGAAAGCGAAGCTTCAAGCTTCGAGAAACGACCCATATTTTTAATGACAAAAGCAGTTTGTCTAATATTCTTGCACATGTTCATCACTCACCATATCAATAATTTTCATGTGTCCGTAAGCGAATACTATAGCATTGGGCGGCGTCGCAACAGGCAACATAAATGCGAAGGAGGCGGACACAGTGCACGGTATCATGAGGTAGAGCGGATTGACTCCTAAACTTTCTCCCTGAAAGATAAATAGAATACACTTTAGAATAGTTCGCGAGAAAATAGAAACTGCGTAATGATAAGCTATTTCAGTGCAAATCAGAGGATGAAATTCCGATTAGTTTGGTGTAATGGCACATCGAAAGCTCAGCGTGAAATTCTTGTCTTCTTTGCATTGTTCTGTACGTTTTCAAACTGATAGGAGTTTACGTATCAATCGCGTTATCACCTGAGTCGAGGTAAATTATTCGTGATAACAGCCTGAACTGCAGTAAGTTCCTTGTCCAGTGTCCAGTGTCCAGTGTTATTGAATTTCCTATTTTTCATATTTAAATTTATTAAAGTTTCGCATACTCACTAATTCTGCTAAAATTGGCAAAAAGATGGTGGCAGTGGCTGAGTTGCTGGTGACTTCTGTTACTCCGGCTGTGATTAAACATAACATCAGCACCAGAACCCAGACAGGCAAGTAATCAAATCCCACAAATGAATTTCCTATTGCTTGTGAAAGCCCTGATTTCTGAAAGAGAATATATTTTAAGTGATACTATAGTTTATACATCCATTTAAGACCATAGGAGGGTGAATCATTCGTTCATTGTCATTGATTGATTGATTTTGATATCTGAAACAGCAAAAAATCATTTTGTCCCTGAATGAAAAGGACAAACTTGAAATTCTATTATTTGCCAATGAGAAAAATTATGAGGTTGAAACTTGAGAACGAACCCACATTGTGAATGAAAATTTTGCAGAACACATCTAAACTCGCCTGCAATACTATACCAAGAGTATAAAATTATCATTTCGTCTAACCAACCTGAGTTGCATCAGCCAACGCAAAGCCTCCTCCTAAAACTATAATGACACTCCATGCCATCTTAGAATGAACCGTCTCCCAATCTAATAGTGAAGGAACTGGGCCCGGCTTGCGTTTACCTGAGTTAAATCGACAAATGTTTAAATTTAGACGAATTCAATGTAAATAATTATAAAACATGTCACTATAAAAGGATCTAAGCTTTACGAGACGGATTCAATATAAAGAAATAACAAGAGAATATATTTCAATTTTCTTACTGCTAGGGCTTCTGAAACATAAAATATTTGGCTTCTCTGATGGGAATGCAAATAACACCACAGCAACGCTCACACCAACACACGCGTCAGTCACAAATCTAAACGTATAAATAAATAAATAAATAATGACATACATTATCTCTAGCCGGTAGATTCATCTAAGAAACTTTGTTGTAGCAAATAGCAAACTAGGGTCTCACCATCCTATTTAGGAAATTTTTGTTCAAATATTAAAGCAAGATATCGCAATATGCCGGCGCCTGCTGTGAATTATCATGGCTACTAATATCTTGCCATTTACAGGGAGAAATTAATCAAGGTTGTATGTGTCGTACAAACAGAAATCAATTATCTCGAGCAAAGAACAAAGAACTGACCCATCCTCGAAAAGTGTAGCCCATCCAGGCATAAACTCAGGCTCTCTTGTTAACCACAGTAAAGCCAAGACCACAAAATGTATTGCTGTTGCTATTTCTGCAAAACTTTAAAATTGAAATGTATTAAACTAAAGTTTTCTCTGACTAAAGTTTAATAGAAGAAACCTTTCGTTCATACTTTTAGAAAAGTAGGAGTTTTGATTATGTGAATTCTAGGCTAAAACGAAAGTTTTAGTTAGGCAGATTAGGCAAAACATTAAAGCTCAATATACTAAAGCTCAATATAAAAGATATATATCACTTCAAAATATCACTTCAGAATCTAGTATTTCATCGTTTTAAACATAGCAAATTCAAATACCTCATTGACCCAAGTTTATCATATTCTCTTCTTATTACTTGTGCAGCAACATCAGAATCTGAAGTCTCTTCATTTTTTCTGAAGCAGCTTATAAATGTCCTAATTAAAGATTGTGAGAGCAAAGAATATTGATACACATTGATAGTATGCCACTGCGCAACAACTTTTAGAAAATTCAATTGATGTGTAAGTTGACTTACTTTGGCCCTAAGTAAAGTCCTATCAGCCAAACCCAAGCCAAAAAGAGACAAATGACCATGACGGGGAAAGCAAACACCATCCATGACGTAAAGTTTATTCCGTGATCCGAACCGTATATCCTGAAAATTAAAAAAAAAATCCAGTAGATTGGTCTGTAGACGTTTCGCACAAAAGAATTAAATGTTTGAATGTGGACTACACATAATTAGTTACCGAAAACATACGTATCAAGTTGTCCTTTAATGACCAAGTTTGGTCCAGTTCCCGTTAAGGTAGCTGTGCCACCAATGTTTGCCGCATAACATATACACAAAGTTAAACCAATGCACATCTTCTTAAAAGTTGAGTCTTCTGTTTCGTTGGAGGAAGACAGCTTGCGACTAGATGTTGTTGACGGCTTCCTGCGAAAACAATAAATACTCATACATAGTCGTGTTCAAACATATGACGCCGTGGTTCTAGAGATGCTTTTACATTTTATATTTGACAATATGTCGCAAATGGACTAAATTTTGGAAATAAAATGGATGCATTTGAGTTTAAAAGTTCATATAATTGTGTTCATGGCGAAAGGACGAGCAATATCCGTACAGATAGATATGAAATTGGTGTTTAAAGTGAATAAAGATCCAACCCGTACGGTCATGTGATGAAATGTTTGGCTAAGCGCTTCGTTTTCAGAACAATAGGTGCTTTTGCCTGAGTCAAAGACACAGCAAGGAATTCCACTGACGCGAATTAAATTTATTTCAGGAGCTGAGGGATTTGGTAAAACAAATGCTGAAATCGTGTTCATTTGTTAGCTTTATATAATAAAGCCAAAAAAAAGACCCTAATTAGTACCAAGGTGAAGAGGATTTCAGGAGTTGCTCTCTGCTTTGAAGTTATTGAACCATCTCCTTTTTTTGTAAATTTACCGTTCTCTTGTGTCCTCCATTAACATTGGATAGACCTTGTGTTCTGTATGCTCTTGATCAGTTAAATCGGTTTGACCTATTGCTCCGTTTGCTGCTTCGGTATCTCCCGATAAGCTCTTTTCTGTGAAGGCAAGGTAAAATATCATAAGAATATGCAGTCTCCCGTTTCAATTTTTTGTCCTTTGCACATTGGGAAACCGTTGTAAGATTGCAAGAGGTGTTGTACAAAATAAATTGGCTACCACTAGGACCCGTAAGTATCGCAAGTCATCTTCCCTCGACTCCCTTGGGACGAATTTCTGGATCCGTTACTGTTGAGCCCTCTTCACTTTGTAGAAATATCAGCGAATTTTAGAGTAACTGTTTCGTGTGATATATAATTTAAGGGAGTGAAAAGAATCCAATTCCATATTCAAAAGGTGGACAAAAATCTTACCCTCTGGAGATTTTCTATGTTGTTTCAGTTCCATCAGCACTGCTTGCGCTATTGGCACCATCATAGCCGTCGTAGCTGTGTTACTCAGCCACATGGACAAAAAGGCCGTGGTCACCATAAAGCCAAACATTAACCTGGACGTGGAATTTAAAAATAAAACTTCTTATGAAGTCCATTTCCTTATTGATGTAGTCAGTTTTGTACAAAATCAATGTTATCTTGGTGGATTGTATGACACAAATACATAAATAAACGCACCACATGGGTTTAGATCCCACAATGAGTAGAACCCTCAGAGCCATTCTCTTGTGTAGATTCCATCTCTCTATTGCAACTGCCACAAGCAGCCCGCCGAAGAATAAGAAATTCGTGTCCTGTATGCCACAAAAATAAAATAAATTGGTCATCATCACTCAGATTAATTTTTTAAATTGCAAAAAAAGAAATTGTGTAACAAAAAATAGGTCCATGGGACCTGCGCTGATTTAAAGAAAATGCACGCACGCACGCACACATGCACACATGCATGCATGCACACATGCACACACACACACACACACACACACACACACACACACACACACACACACACACACACACAAACCTCCCCCCCATACATCCTTGCCATACTTTATGGCCCTCATTCATGCCTATACCTCATCCCCATACC
>JBCAUI010538782.1:0-10927 GCA_038406195.1 Haplosyllis anthogorgicola
GGGACATGTATATCCATATATGGTAAATCAGGACATGACCCAGGTCAAATCTAACCATATATGGGCAATTGAACCCAAAGGAACCCACAACTGTGTCATCCAGGCACCAGAACCAACTGCTTGTGACTGAAATCAATCAGCTGGAACCATTCTAGCTAACGATACTGGCTACTTTAGTCGATTAAGGGCTTTTTAAACAGAACTAGTATGATCAGAGACCAATTTAATATTTCAATGCTATTCCAATGCAAATATTAAATCAAACCCGTCACCATCTATTTTAAAGGAAAAAGCCACTTTGCGACAATACAAATTATAAAAATGCATTTTTACATCAGCAATTTGAATTTTGAACTGTGGTGTTGCTAGTCTAAAGTAAAAATGTCATTCTTTTGAAAGATGAAATGTTTTATTACGCTTTGTTTTGGAAAAATACTTGAAGTTTTTGCTAATCCATTCTTTGCCAGATCTGACAGATTTGGTGGGTCTGCTTATTTGACTGATTTTAGTACAAATTTAAAATAAATACCAGTACACAAAAATTGCATCATTTTGGAAACTAAGGGAAGAAAGGAGAGAGCGAAAGAATTTCACGCTGTGCTTTTAATGCGCCATTGTTAAACTTCTGATACGAATTACGTGTACTGCACCAAAACACCATATAACCTGCTTTATATCATTTACGATGACTACCAAATCTGACAGATTTAAGAGAAGACTTAATTAGGAAAACCTCTACCAACTCAGAACAAGAAAATCTTATTTGAGCAATATAATACAGGAGCTTCCAGATATATCCTTAACTAAAGTTCTGTACTTCAAAACTGAAATCGAAATCCTGAGTCGACGTCGTTAGCTGTTTGAGAGCTCAAAATATAGTTTCTATATCTTTGTAGCACTCTGCTGAATACATAAAACCTTATTGCATGTTAGAATTTCTGTTCAACTTAACACCTCCATTTTTAGAAATTTAATTACTCTTTTTATTTACACGAATAACAGCTCCCGCTCCCCATGGGATATATTTAAATTTCTTTCGTACTTTTCTGCAAAAGTTTTAATTCAAAACACTCTGACAACGTAGACAAATCTTCAGAATTTAAGTAAAATTTAAAACTTTACTCAAATCGGCTCAAAGAACTCACACAAGTAAAATTGTATAAGAACTATTTCCAAGTGGTGGCAACCCATATTTATTGTAGCTTTAATGAAAACAGACATGTGCACAAGTTGAAAATTTTATTTATTTCGCCGGAGCAAAAGAATCATAATCTAAAGGTATTCCAATTGTCTGGAGAAGACTAATAGCATGGAAGCCATGAATAAATCATAAATTGTTTTGCTTCGAGCTTCTACAAGAAGTTTCTGAAGTCATCAGTAATTAGATTACACTGTAGCGATGTTCCTCTGGTTATTGCTTCAGCAGACAAAACTTATCCTTTCGTATTTTCTACCGTGTTAGATTCCAGTCATTTCGGTGGTTATAAAATCAAATTTCGTCGAATAGAATTAACAAATGTATACGTAGGGTTTTATCTGTAATGTTTTTTTTAAGAGAACGAGGATTATCAAGTAGGGTTGGTTGGAAAGGGTTTATTATCGTAATAGCTACATACTTCATTTGTCAATGCAATACTTTAAAGCGAAATTAATAAGTACCTGCTATATTAAAACTTTCGATTGGGGTCCGTTTACTACCCTGGGTATGGATAAGAGTGGGGACAGAAGACGCCAATTCTAGAACAACTGAAATTCATGCAAGTTAATAGCAGAGCACGAAATTAATTTGTTCTCAAATATTTTCAGACTGGTAAGATTTTATACGGTTTGGCGACTTGTATTCTCTAAACAAAAACAAAACTACTTCGAATTCAATATGTTCCAATATATAACTTTATTCACACTTTATGAATATCTAAGATTAATAAAAAAGTCGTGAACATTTAGCTTTACCATCATCCCTAAACGTACTTAAGTCTAAACTGTTGCTAAATGTACCATTTGTATTCATTGCTACTCCTAAGAATAAATAGCTTCCACAGACACTTATCTGCAAAGAAGAAGAAATGGTTATGTGGTGACAGTGTCATGACCATCTCTCATTTACCCAATTTTTCTCATACAAAATGCACAAATGAAATATTGCTTGCATAACCTCAAGGGTAATATGAGCTTCTTTTGCTTTGCGTAGGATATTGGGGAATCTTCGCGTTCAAGTAAATAGATGAGAAGTTTAGCTAAAATAGCGGTGCAGTTTCACTATTTTGAATTGAATGTTTGATTTTCCTAAATCTGCAACCTTGTCTTGATATGAGTGGCAATATAATCTCTAACTCGTTAAGAATTACTTAAAAAGGGAAGTTTGGAATATTTGAATATGTCAGCTGTTAAGCAGCTGCTGTTATGCTGCAATGAGTCAGTCTAGCTTCTCTCACTCATTTCAGGTTTTTTAAATGCTCGAATTCGTGAAATGCTATTCAGAATTTGCTTAATGAGTCCGTGTTATTAATTCTTTTTGTACATAACTGAGATTTAAGCAAACCAGGCATGTACAATAACATTTTACTATTAGAAGGTTAGTGCACGAATAATTCGATGACTGTGACAAGGTTGTGCAGAGTAGCACTGTGTTTACTGTTGTGCAGATGTGCTGCACTATTTCCTAGTGTCTAGCTCCTACACACTAGTATATAACGCGACCTGTGCATAAAAATACAATTTTATCATCACTGACCTGAGGAAACTGCTAAGACGTATTTAATTCTTATTGTTTCTTCTCCTTCTAGGCACTTTTGTACTTTACTTCTAACGGAACCAATAGTTTTGGGTTCAGATGCGTGTTTCCATATTTCTTGTCGATCTAAATTGCTCCTTCTTAATGAAAACATTGCTTTCTTTTAATCACTGAGTCGTACTAATTAGCGGAAAGTCGTAGGTTAATTATGTAAGAAATAAACTTTTAATTGCTTTTGTAATTGACAGTGTGCTCTGTGTGACATATTTAATCTTCACAGCTTCTCTTTTCTTTTGTGATCATACATTACATTAATGAATACTGAAGCAACTTCTGTTCCTCATTGAGTTTTGACAACTGGTAGTTGCTATGCAGTTTTCTTTAAAGTTTTAAATTGTACTAAGAAAAAGCACATTTTGCGGTAACTAGACACCAACGCAACCCAATTAAAGAAATGTATGATATGGCAACAGCACCCAAACTTTCGTATTAGAACTTTAACAGGGTACATTATGGGAGTTCCCTTATTTAACCTGTGTAATGATACGTCAGTAGGGGTTTTTCTTAATAAATATTTAGCCTTATTTTGTCCAACTTGTCTGATCTGTCTAATTAGGTAGAACAGAAATGTGCAAATTTTGCAATGATTCCGTACATTCAAATATTGTAATATATGTAGTTTTCCTGTAAATGATTCAATTTACATGCGCTGAACATGATATCATATAAAAAATTGGCATATTTGAGACATTTTTTATCCTATCTAATTAGACAGATTAGACAAAGTAAGGCTAAGTGCGAATTAAGAAAAACCTGGAATAATTTTTCAATACATGTGTTCGTTCAACTGAAAACCACACATGTTTGAAATAATAAAGGAAGGATGACATTTCCACAATGACGAAACTATTGCAGAATCCAACCGAACCTACACAATTGAATAAATATGACTTAAGCGGTGAGTAGACCTCTCTAAGACAATAACTACAGAACATCCCTCTTATGTAATGTAGTTATTGCTGGCTTAAGAAACTTCTTGTATGGATTACTTGTCCAACGAAAAAGCGATATTATTGCTAATTCATGATTGTTCTACTCTTGGCATTGACATGAAATCGATTTGGAAACATATCATTGTTCAGCATAAAAGAAAATTATTCACTTTTTAGTTTGAGAAGTAAATAATAATGCGCAATGGCATTATCTAACTTTGTCGAGGTCCATTGGTGCTCGATCATCCCCGTGTACAAAAGAAAGTTGTAATTTTGGTGTCAGTCTGTTTAATACCTCTTTACTGATGCAGGACAAAAACGTAGATCTATGTGATGGCCATAACTCGCATAAAGCATTCTACGAAAGGGGTCGCCATAAGATAATTAGCTTGATAGTTCCATTTAAAACTCTAACTTGTTCATTCAGTTAATTCCCTAAATCACCATTGCAGTGCTATGCAGTTTGTTGAACTTTCATAATAATAATGTAGACTATGCTTCTAGTTTACAACAGGTTAATACGGAAGCCCGATTACATCAAGGAAAAAAATTAATGAGAAATTTAAATCCACGTCAAAAATTTTTTTATAATGAAAAATGAGAGAATCTCAAAATCTCTTATATTAACTTTATTAAAGAGTTGCGCTAGATTGAAAATTTTGCACTTTCAAATACACTGCATCGTTCAAAAGAGAATGATTTTGCTGTCATTCTTTTGGTTATTAAATCACAATTCTCGACTTTTGACCATTTTCAGACCATGTTTAAAAAGAGTAAGGGCACATAGGTAATATCCTTACTTTGATTAAGTAATACTGCGATATTTTTGTCGCAATTTTCTGTAAGACTGACTGTGGGAATCACGACGAGATTAAGAGGATTACGTCTCTTAATCCAGTGTTATAGTGATTTTAAGATTTACGTTAATGAGGATATTCAGCTTGACAGAAAATCAAATGTTGCAGGAAGCTCTTGTCGGACCAAAATGTTTAGTGTGAAGTTTCTCTTGGTGTGTTGTTTCTCTTAAAATAGTGTGAACCATTTAGCTAATCACGAAAATTTACAGAATGCCGATTCGTATGTTTCCTCACATTGCCAGTTACCAATTTTTAAAATTAGTGATTCAGGCTGTCAGAACACATCTTGTCAACCAATGAGATATTCTACTTACTATTTCTTATAGTGCCAATTGAATCTGAGAGGGGATACGCACATATTTATGCAAAAGAAATATCAAGCCTTTTCTTCTTTCATGGTTGATTACTATTGTGCTTGGAACATTTTTTCGAGAACATACAATTGACAAAAACGTTTCTTAGCAATCTTATCCCCGCAATAGCAGTAGAGTTATCTGTTCCTATCTCTTTTTTAGGATACTGACTGGCTGTTGCACTGAAAAGAAAGACAGCAGCTTTAAACGTGTCATAATTGAAAAGACAAGGTGGCAAAGCTTCTAAGAGGATAAAAACCCATCGTCACCAAGTCCTCTGCACTCTACCACCTTATTCCGTTTGAAATAGCAAACTAAAGCACTGCTCTGAATAAAAGGAAATGTTTAAGAATCCTCTGGAATGTTTTAGAAATTTCTTTCATGACGACAAAGAATGATATGCCTAGTTAAGGCTCTTCATTTTGAGAACAACAGGCGCTTTTATTTGAGTCAAAGACACAGCATGGAAGTCCACTGACGCAAAATTAAATCCTTTTCAGGAGCTGCAAAATTTGAAAAGTAGTTCCTTAAATCTCTATTAACTTGGAAACGTAGAACAAAAGGGAGAACAAAAGAATTTCACATGTGGTTCTTATGATCTATTGTCTCAAAACTAATAGGAATTACTTCATCTGGCTAAAAAAATTAACTTACTGAAATGGCGGCGTAATATCCATGTTCATGGTTTTAAAAGCTGATTTATGTCATGGAATAGACCCTATAAACTACTCCTCTCCAATCCTGAATTATCGGCTAAGTGCATTTGATTCGGGCAGACCTCCGCGCTAATCTGATTATTCCCTGGATAAATGTCAACAAACTATAAACCCCGGACACATAAATCTTTGATTCCATGTCCATATCGCCTTGAGTAACATAACAGAAAATGCCTCTTCTGAAATATGAAGGTGTTAGGTGCCACAAGAACGGATTTAAACAAAGTATCTGTTGATATGAAATTCATAAAGCGGCTCATGGTGGATAGAAACAAGACCCTGGTACCAAAACATTTTAGTCATAAAATTGCTCTTGATAACATACACTTCTATCCTAGTGGATTGTCATTCTTAAATCAAAGCGATTAGATGACGAAAATGAAAATCAGATTTGCGATTAGATGACGAAAATGAAAATCAGATTTGCCACACAAAACAATAGTTTACATCAATATAAGTAAACAATAAAATTACTATTAAAAAATGAAAATTATGTTCTTAATTTTACCCCTTGATGTGATTCATAGTCCCGTGCTCGTCTTTGTTTTTGCTCGTGTAGGCTGATTTGTGTGCTACAAAAGACAATGTCTTAAAGGGACTAACTAATGAAGATTTAAGGTGTTTACATCCTTTAACCAGTTCATAATCTAATAGATGCTTATAACCACAAAACAAATGGGTATAAATGACACATGGTCACGACACTGTCCTTCACTAATCAGGTTTTTGTCTTACCTAAATGATTCATATGACATATATCTGGCTCCATAAGCAGAATTTATGAATATAAATAGTCTTCTTATTACTCAAGAGAACAGATATTTCTTGTAAATTTCACACATGGTGACACAAGGTGCTTAAATATCCTTTTATGTTCAATTGTGTAGCATTTATAATGGATTTACCTAATGGAAGCTAAATGATAAGCTCTATAGTGTCCCGATATAATAAAACTTTGGCATAGATCTATGTTCTTTATAAAGATCACCTACATGTAGGGAATACAAACTGAAGGTTTCTAGGTTTAATTCATCTATTGTGGTGAAATTGGTCTGCCAAAATATATAACAATTTCTTGTAAAGGAACTTTGCCCAATACTAATCTATCACAGACACTCAATGGAATATTCGCAATAACTGACAGATGGTCATGACATTGTCACCACATTTTCTCTTTTTACTGCCGAACAGAAAAGTGTCTGAGCAAGTTGTCTGCGATGGAGCTAACTGAATAAAAAACGAATGTTCAATGAGTAACTTACGCCTTCAAATCAGGTTACTTTCATTGTCAGTCTGGATATGGAGAATGAATCAACTTATTTTTAATTTTTAAAAGTTTAAATGTCAGCAAAACACAAACATAAAAATAGAAGTTTCAGCAGCAAATATTGTTGCTGCACCTAAATGGTATAATTATTTTGTAGATTAAGAACCTATACAGAAATATATTGCGGAAACTCTATGACTTTTTAAGCTGTTGTCTGCATGCGTTTATTTTTATTTTCTTTATGTTACACCTTCACAGTTGAGGTAATGATTAATTGGAGATAGATTAAAAGGCTGTATGATTATAATATGTTCCAATAGAAGCAAAGCATAAATGTCAGAGATGTGCAAAAACAGCAGAATTATTTTGGGGTAATAGAAATCCGTATTACATATGATTGCAAATTAATTAAGGTTAAACATGTACAAGGTTACTTATCCAAGAAATTACAAACAGCTCAAAAGGAATGTGCATATGCGCACATAGAGTTTGCAAAAACTTTGTTATGAAAAAAGATATTTAGTGTTTACATGGTTTCGAGCTATTTCTATGGACACCAAAATCTCATTTTTAGCTACAGGCTATTAGGCACTATGCTTGGTCAAAAGGCGTATTTCCACAACACTTTCCTTTTGCCTCAATGCTTTTAGGAAGTGGTAAATTATTTAGGCCGAGATTAGATTTTCGACAAAAAAGGCCAAATATATACTTATTGGGGTTAGAGTGCTCGGAAACATAAAAGTTATAGTCCAGGATTATTGGTAAAAAGAAATCTAGTACGATATATGCATAAAAAACTTATAAGTGCAAAAAAACCCCACCTTAACGCCATTCGTATTTCTGCCGAATAAAATTTAATCACAGATCAGTCTTTATTGGGAACATGCAAGTAGACCTTACAGGGACATTTGGCAGATGTGTCACTTTTAGTCACCATAGTTATCACCATCATAACACTTAACAGAGGTACTTATATTAGATGGGAAATGATCAGCATCAACCATGAAATCACAGCAATTCTGAGATGAACAGGAAAGATGTCCATTTTAGGTCAGTGGAATTTCACCCTCGCCCATTTCTGAAATATATAAGGCAATTCTTTGGAACAACATTTGACATAAATTTGCATTTATTCTCTTCACATAACGTAATATTGACATAATTGAGGGATAACTCAAATATTAAATTCATTTCCGTGAGTAACATTGCACACAAGGAATATTGTTGAACACGATCTTTAACAAGTAGGACAACTATTTTAGGCTCTCGGTGATGAGTCTTCTGTGAACATGCCTTCGGTGCATTTACTCAGATGTAATCCAATTTACTCCCAGGAAGCCATAGACCATAGTCAGTAATCAAATTGTTATTCGCCTTTTGCAAATGGAAGCCATGCGCAATGTGGTTAGACAGGTTATCTAAAACAAGTCGCAAGAATATTTCATAACCATACACGTGTATTTTGAGCATTCATGTGTGTTAATTAAAAGTCATTGGTTTGTGCTGGAATTAAAATTGAGAGTCTTTAAACCCTCGTTGAAATTACAAAAGATTGTTTTCTTGGAGTATATTTTGCGTCAAAACATGTATCTCATGTTGTGAAAAAAATTAATCCATACTGAACACTGGTGCCATAGGAATAACTATTGTTTCTAAAATGAGGAGTCTGAACATTTTCCTCTTCTGGCATCATGAAGCCAAATTCATATACCCATGAAGGACATGATAACAATCTGTTTCACAGCCCTAATTAGGCAGTGGAATGTATATGTCAAGGCGGGAGCCGCCCTCCTCGATCTGGGAGGTTCTCCGCTTCGGTCTCGGTCGGGAAGATCACTTCCCTTATCTCTGGGCACCGGCTGAATTCCAATAGGCGGTGACCCAGCCACATTACGTTTACTTTGAGGCTTTATCGAGCCGCCCAACACGGCATGTGGCGCAACAAACAACTACAAACTAAAGGACCCAGGTCGATGGGCACTGGATTGAATGCTATTAATGACTGAAAACAACAATTGAGTAGACTTCGAAACATCTCGTGAGACAGACATCTGGGAAGATGCACGAGTTAACCCAAAGGACACAAGGATGGATGTGTCCCCATGGATGGGGTCACACATTCTTAAATACCCCCGTGGAGGGCTAGGAATGACGTCATGTTTGTGACGTCACCACAGGAACGCTTGAATCGAGATGTAAAGCCTCGTTAGACATTCGAATGGTGAGGTCACAGCCATGATGCATGTGCACTGGCACTGGTTAGAAGGCAGCCGCCCCACCCTTGGGAGCAGTCACCCCAGACCAGAGCAGTCGCCCATCCGAATTTGCGGAAGGACCACCAAGGATAGTTTACAGAACCATGACATTCTCCCCCAGGCGTCCACCTCATCCTCGAGGCGTGCTTCAATTATCACAATAATGAATGTACATCTGTAAAAATATCAGGAAAAATATGAGCGAACGGATCAACATGCATTAAGTTATGCCTTGACGGCTTAGAGGTGAAGGCTCGAATGACTATTAACAAATGGATAAATACAAATGAGTGACCAATTACAGGAAGCCCATGCCAGGAGCCGGATGTACTTCCAAGCTCAATTTCTGAATAAAACAATTATAAATGCAGTTGTCTTTAACAGTTTTTTTTTTGAACAGTGTCTGTCCAGGTACCAGGTAGGTTGCGGTGTTTTAGTTCCTCTCAGTGCTGGCGGTCCATTTCTGTGTGGGCTCTGCAGGGTTCTCCCCATTCCCTCGCTTCTGCATGGATGGTGAACCGGGCTCCAATAGGACAACGAAGCTAGAAGTAGTCGAGGCTGCGTCTTCAGTTCCAGGTATTGTGGCGGAGTTTTCTGGAATACCAGTTTCATCATAATCCAGGTCTTCATCAGGAGGGATGACCCACAATTCTCCCAAGCCAGGAGGCAGCTGGGGGACCTCAGCAGTCTCTCTCATCCATGTGGTAGCCTCAGCCACTGCCTGTTTAGCTATGGGTGCACCAGATAGGAGTGGTGCGGCCTCTGCCAAGAGTCTATCTGTCACCGTGGCCTGTTCAACCAGCTTGGCCACTGTTCTCCTGAGATTGAACTCTTCTGTGTTTTCAACTGGCATCTGTGATATAATAGGTCCCTGGGATGACATCACGGCAAACTCTGCAGTGCTTGGGACAACCGTCACTGACTGGTAGCTGGGTAACATGCCCAAGGCTATTCGGGTGAATGTGTTCACTCCAGGTGTTTCGGTGGTGGCAGCCAGCTTGGACACTAGCTGCTCTGCCCCAACTTGCACTGCTTCCTGAGGGTGGGTCTTTGGTTGCTGTGAAAACAGTCAGTCATACATGTCAAAGGGAGACAGTTCATCTGTAGGGTACAGTTCCTTTAACAAAGTTTCTTCCAAATCTCCCTTCAGGGCTTCTGCACTGACTGGGTGTCCAGGATCTGTCAAAGATTCCTCTTCCTCAGTGTTTGGGTTGTTCTGGTTACTGCCAGCACTTGGGTTACTTTGAGCATAGTCAGCTTTTAGATCATCCTGGGAATAGGTGGCATCAGGGTTGCCCAGGGTGCACGGGGCCCTTGGATGACCAGGCGTTGGTGTCAGCTGGGTTAGGTGCTGTTTGATCAAATCTCCCCATCCATGCCCCCATCGGGCATGCAAGGCATCTACCACACTGCTGTATATGGGGCCGAACATATCTTTAGTGAGGGCTGCAACCCCTTCCCTGACTGGTAGAGGGTCTTCGGTGCTGGGTGCATGGTAGCATTTCTTGTCACACCGAAGGATGACTTCCCTGATGTCAAGGGCCACCACCGGGAACAGGCACTTGCAGAAGTCTGTCAACGACTTTGGCAGGTACTTAATGTCACCTGTGTGAGTAAATAGGTCAAGGTTACAGGTGCCTGAACTCTTTGATGCATACAGCAGTGCAGCTGCATAGGCAGTCATTCTGTCTTTCACTCATGATCTTAAATCTCCAGGGGACTGTCCATCTCCATAATAGCTGGGCAGAAGAAA
>JBCAUI010538793.1:0-10925 GCA_038406195.1 Haplosyllis anthogorgicola
CTGGTAAGATGGCACCTGTCTCTAGTCGTTCTTTTAATGGAAGAATGACTGACGAAAGATGACGCCACTAGTGCTACATTTAAAGGCGTCTAAACAAAGGATCGCATCCACTTGATTGTCTACTGTACAAAAAATCCCCAGAACACTACCCTCAAGTTTACTTTGACCTGAATGTTTCTTTTGCAGTGAAAGTTGACAAAATTCTGGATGCTCTCGATCCGATGACTAAGATCGGTGATTTGCTCAAAGGTAAATGTTCTTATTGACCCATAAATACCGATAGACTCTTTGCATTGCGAAAAGAAAAGTTAGCGCAGAGGTCCTGTTCATTTTACGAATATGGCAGATTAGGTAGATTAAGGAAATTAGGCATGGAATTCGTGCTATTTTCAGCGATATAACCGATTCTAGATTCATTACTATATTAAGTCTTTTCAAGTCACTGTTATTAATCATGTACTAAAAATAGTATAAATTTCCTACCTTACCTGTCTTGTCTACCTAGTCTGCCAAGGCCGGTGAAATAAATCAGAAAACCTCCAATATACCGGAGGATGTCACAAGTCACAAGTTTTTCCTGGTGTATCTAATAGGTTGGCAGAAGAAAAAATAAACTTTTGGTTCAGTATGTTTATCTCAATTTTATACGGCATTGTGCTGTGAATAAATGGACATCTTTCTAAAATTGTGTGAAATTCGTTGTGACAAAAACATCTAAACTTAATAACACACCTGGAATAAGTACCTAAAATAAAATCGCATTCAACAGTATTGTGGCATGATAAAGATGAATATTCTAAAAGAAATTTCTTGCAATCAAACAAGCCATCCCTAAAAACGGAAGAACTCCGTTTTGTTTACAAACAAATTTAAACGTTATAAAGCTAATGTTTATGAAATTTTAGATGTTTAGTACAATTGATCAACTCGTAAACAATTCATCAATGGCTAAGCACAAGACTAATCTGAAAATATTGTTCTACGGTGTCTTGTGATACTCAATGAACCTAAAGCGTTCTTTTTATATATGTACAGGAGTGATGGAGCATGAAATTTGTCTTGGTTTATCATCAATGTTGGAGTTCAATCCCATTTACCAGACAGCTTCAGCAATCATCGATAGTCTTAAAAACGTAAAGGAAGTTGGTGAGTTTCGAAACAGTATTGTGCACACGTAAACAACGTACAAGTGATGCAATCATTAGGATATTCTCAATCTACGCAGACAAAATTAAAGACAAAAAAGTTGCCTTAGAGGGGTGTCAACCCATTCGCGGATCTAGGGGGGCGGAAAATCCTGGATCCGCCCCTGCAACCTGTAGTGATGTTGTGACATTAGTCTGTGTCTTAGATGTGAAATTTGACTGAGATACTTTCCGTTGGAAAGGAGTTCAGATTAATGTAGTTCAAGTGGATGACACCAACTAACTTTCAGGCACAAGTCATCTGACATTTTCTGTAATTTGGATGTTTCATCTGCATTCATTCCCTTGAACTTCATAAGTACATTAGTATCATCAGTAAAATTAAGATGCACGCCTTGGCACAAAGAATTTCCAATATTTAAATTTTATTTCTTGTTTACAGGTGAGGCCTTTATTGCTATTGGAGATGGATTTAAAGATGCAGGAAACGAAGTTGCAAGTTTTGCCGAAGACGTTGGTAGGTCTTTTAATTATCGTCAGCCATAGACGTCTTTTAATTATCGTCAGCCATAGACGTGTGCAGGGTGTGGGATGGTAATATCGTAATGACCAAAAACAGCCTGATATGATTTTACACTACAGACCAGAATTTGAAACAAAAATCAGTAGCGGATCTACAAAATTGTTCGAAGTGGGGGGGGGGGGGGAGCCCAATGACTCGAAATACTTGCGGCCAAAGATGGCGGCCATATTAAATTAAACATGTTTTTACAGGAAGCTCCCCTCCAGATCCGCTACTGACAAATAGTCATATTTGCAAAGTGTAAACACGAGATGTAATAAAGAGTCATTATTCAATGATCGATCTATCAAACAACGCCATGAAACATATATAACCTTTCTTGCCTTGATGTAATAATAAGATAATACGAAGAAACAGATGAATTCCTATCAGTTTTTCATAGTGATTTCCACAAAGTCTGGTCAAAATTCATTTGATAGGCTCAAATACTTCCAACGTAATAAAATAAGCTCAGATCATTAAAATTTGAACGTCCCGCAACAAATGAATTTTGGTGAAATTTCATGCTGGGTTATTGAACCTCTATTGGAATAAAATTGATAGAAATTTAATGACTTGTTCTCCAAAATAACTTTATTTTAGGTAAATTTACTGAAGATGCAGTGGAAGAAATTGCACATTGTGTAAGTCACGCAGGCGACTGTGCTAAAGATATAGTCAACGATGTTGGTGGTGCCCTCGAAGATGCCGGTAATGCAGTGGTAAACACCATGGAAGATGCCGGGAATGCCGTGGTAAACACCGTAGAAGATGTCGGTAATGCCATGGAAGATGCGGGGGAAGATGTGATTGACTTCTTCACAGGGTGGGGAAGAAGGAAACGAGTATGTATCATCACTTTTTACAAAAAAATTTGTTGGACCAGGGTCGGTGTATGTATCATCTACATTAGTGATATAAGTTGTTACATTTGTTACATTGTTTTGCACATTGGTGCACGAAATTTTGTTCCAAAATTGTTTTCACTTTCTTCCGCATGTAACAATAAATTTAATGCAACCTGTGTTATACGGCCACCGGGTTTTGAGGCCATTTGTCATTTGTGACTGTATATTTAAGAACCAAAACCAAAATTTCTATGTGCAGCCTCTCATATCCATCGTTGTATTTTGCAAAAGCGCCGCACCATCGCTTTCCATTAAAATTTGCCAGTTTTTCCTTTATAGTCAGCAACTAGAGCTGTCAAATCCTACGAAGTTGGTAGACTAATGGCAGCTTTACAAAAGGAACTACATAGAAACCTCGAGAAAAAAATGACAGCCAACACAGAAAATAACGTAAGAAAAGGCATTTTATAAGACTTGAGAAAGGTCAGAATTGGAGGTGTAATCGTGGCCTCATTTTGTGATTCGGATGTTCGCTGTGTTGATTCGATATTTGCTTCGATGATTCTTTACATTACTGGAGAATGTACAGTCGGACCCCTCTTGGACGGACCCCGGCTTGCAAGGACACTATGCCATCCCCGGACATTTGAGCTCAGAATTTAACACATTTCAATGTAATTCCCAGATGCAATGGCATGCACGGTCCCCAGACACCTAATTTTGGCCAATTGACAGACAAAGACCCCTAAATATCTTAAGTTGGAATATGATTCTTAGCAATGTCTGGTATCTACACCAATAGTAATGCTCAATATTTGATGAATACAAGCAGCTTTAAAATCAAAATAAGAATTTCATAAAGTTAATATCAAAATTTATAGTCAAGTTAGAGACTGCTATGTTTTTGACATTACAATTTACAGCCATTTATGCACATTGACCATGTTTTTGCAATGTATCAATGTTACAACATTTATATCAGACCCCTCTTGCAAGGACACCATGCCATTCCCGGACATTACTGCTCAAAATTCAAAGTGTCCTTGCAAGAGGGGTTCGACTGTATGATAATGAAATTAGAATTTTTTCCACGTAATTTTGAGGTCAAACGTAATGTCAGATTCAAAGACTTTAATCTTACATCATGAGAGATAACTAGAGGTAACTTAAGTGATGCCTTTTCGACAATTGGTAATTCAGAGGCATTTTTCCAATGCATCGAATTAAGTGTAGAAGAATGAGATTAGCTTCGCCTATCTGTGGTTCGATCTTTCGGCGATGCACCGAATTGATTCCAACCCTAGTCAGAACACGTTAGACTGATTGCGATCAACCATAAGAATTATCCAAAGCTTTGTGTTTGAACAATGATGATTTATAAGAGCACCATCTACTTTTGATATCAGAATTAATTGTTAAAATAGTATTAATCGTTTTAATAGCTTAAACAGGATTTTCTGTTTTGATGTCGAAATTCTTTGGACAAGACATCTTAAAGCTACAATTTTCAGTGAATGAGGTATCTTGAAAGTATACATTTGACAGTAACACTTTTAAATTAAATGTACCTGATTTTCCGATAATCAGCTGTTTTCGACAAATTACGCTGTGTTCACAGAAAGTTACGGTTTTTAACTTCGCAGGTCACAGGAACAGTTCGGGTTTCTAGTCCAAGGATGTTCCGACAGAAACGAGACTTCATCGATGATCTAACAAACTTTGAGGTAAAGAGTAAACAGTAAATTCTCCAATGGGTGAAAAAAACGTAAGGCGGGAGATACACGACACGATCTAATCGCAAACGATCTCAATCGCGTGCGATTGTGTTTTATATATTTGAGTAATATCATCTTGTAATACACATAGAATGGTTACATTGGTAATAATAAGCTAGGATCTAATATATTTCATCTCTTTGCCGTAAACAGTAATATTCTATGGATAAACTTATGATATAAATCGCATGCGATCATTGATTACAAGCGATTAAATCGTATCGTGTATATCTTGCCAAATTTACCATGTGCGATTTTAAGGGTTACATTATGTGAGGATATGCTCAACTGCAGTACTAAAATCTTGGAATTTTCCACCTCTATATCCGTGGCAGCACTATGATAAACTTTTGGACCAACTTGCAGAAAATTGCTAAAAATAAGGACGAGAAGATATACAGTATGACTTATTGTATGGCTCCTCGTCTCCATTATATAGAAATAGGGAGAGATGTGAGGGATATTTGGTGCAAAAGTTCCCATTTACAGTAATTTTTTTACCATTTTTAACATTGTGTAAATGGGACTTCTGGTTGGCATTATGAATTTGCATCAGGCTCTTTTGTCATTACGAGATTGGCATCCTACATCCTGTGTTTAGATTTGTGTTTCTGCTGCTGATATTCTGGATGTAGCCGGAGAGATTCTGGATGCGATTTTGAGTCCATTGGAAGATGCTCTCAATGAACTTATAGAGCCAATTTGGGAGCAGCTGAAGAAACTATTTCCATGTAAGAAACGTACTTCATTTTATATAAAACAAACTTAGGCCGGAGATACACGATACGATTTAATCGCTTCTAATGAATGATCACATGCGATTTCAATCAGAAATTTATCAGTAAAGTATTGGGGGTTTTTGTGGCAAAGACATGAAAAATGTTAGATCCTTGTTTATTATCAATGTAACCGTTCTGTGTGTGTCACAAAATGTTACTCAAAGAAGCAAAACAAAATCACATGCAATTGAGATCGTTTGCGATTAGATCGTATCGTGTATCTCTGGCCTTATGTATTATCGGGAGAAGCGCGTTTCAGTGACCATAGTCAATTACACCGTAACTCCGTCTGGACATGTTTGAACAAATTCCTTAATTATATAGTTTACAAAACAGCCATTGATTGTTCGAAATGACATACAGTGAAATCTGCATTTGGCGAACTCCCCATCTTTTCAGGAAAAAGTGTGGATGACAGTAGCTTAGCCCAATGCAGTACAAAATACTAAGTAAAATCAATCTGGCGATTGAAAATTAGTGCGTGGATGACAGTAGTTTGTGCAATGGCTAGTGCGCCCAATGCAGATTTTACTGTACCTAGAAGGTAAACGGTAACATAAATGGGTAACATACATGCCGTAACTATCTCATTTACCGCTTCGAGTCTTTGAATGTGTTAATAACGTAGGTTAATGTTAACACGGTCCGCGTCCTTTCAAACTGTTCAAAACTGATATATGAACAAATTAAAATGACATTTCCACACCAACTACATCAAAATGTCAAAAGTGGAGTTGTCCCGTTAAGAATCTAGATGGTGTGTTTACACTTTCACAAGCACATTCTTTCAGCTCGTTTTCATGAACTTAACGCCCATCTTTTAACGCTACAACAAGAGTTAAAAGTAGCGTTACGTTGGTCTATTACCGAACGCTTCCAGCAGCTTGTTTTCATAAACTTAATGCCCATGCATTGTGCAAAAAAAAGAATAACTGCACCTATTAAAAGTAGCATTAATTTGGTTATTACATAACACTACCAGATCAGCGTTATGTAACAAACCAACATAATGCTTAACGCGACCTTTGTTGCGTCAAAGGATGGACATTAAGTTATATAAATCACTTGAACAACAAGAGTAATTTGTAAATCGTTGATATCTTTTGAAAATTGAATTAACTTGTTCTGAGATCAGAAAACATTGCATGTGGAAAATGCTAACAAATCAAGGGCGGATACAGAATTTCTTGTTGGAGGGAGCTCCCCGGCGCCTTCATATGGTTTGGGCGTATTTTAATATTTTCCTCCAAAACCCTATGAAAATGAAAGAATTTTGGGGCGTTGAAGGGGGCCGTGCCGGCGCCCCCTGGATCCGCCAATGCAAATTTATGGATGATACGTGACAAGCCGGATGATGGTTACAAATGTTTACTTCCAGCCTTTCTTTACATTCTTAGCTTTCCCTAGTGTGGATTTCCTGAACCCATTGAATAGTTTAAAGCTGAACATACCCGGAAAAACGGAACTGGAGGACTGGATGAATTCCCTCACTGGTGGACCTGTGATGTCAAAAGTCATGCAATCTATTGATATAGGCCAGAATTGCATTGACGTCATTAACAACGCCTTCACTGGAAAGGGAACAAAAATCAACTTTGATCCAATAAACAAAGCTTGTAGCAGTGGTGGTGAGATTCATTTATCAGTTTATTTTGTCTGTTATTTTGTGTCCTAAAAGAGCTCTAATTTCTGTTCTTAGTATGTTAGTCCATCTGGTGCATGTGGTTTGAGGTAGTGAGATATTAAGTTCATTTTTTGAGACTCATGCCTTACGGCATTGAGGCTCTATGTATTCGACAGAAACTAGATTTATGTCCTTGGCAGCCATTGCAGAAAAGTTGATCAGGACCCACCCCACCCCCTTCCCGGACAAGGGAAAATGCATTTCTGGCCATTTCAGAATTTTTTGTGAAAAGTTGGACCAATAGGGCATGAAGCTCTGCACACCGTCAGGTTATCTCCAGTTTGTCATTGAATACGAAAGTCCTAATCAAGGGCTAACATTTAGTCACGTTTATATCCAGAAATGTCGGTCTGGCTAGTTTGTCTACAAAAAATTGGAATAACCCGTTAATTTGCTTGTAAATTCTTGTCATGTTTCAACTTATGGTTCTACTTTTACTGTTGTATTTGAGCTTAATTGTAGGTATTTTTCCAGATAAATACTTAAGTCCAGATGCATATCCCGCTGCAAATTTCGCGAAATTTAACCTCATCTCTAAAAACGGAATAACTTAAAGATTGATAATAAACAAATGTTTCTGGATGTAAACTTGACGAAGCTAATGTTTTTGTTTTGACAGCTGCACCACCCATTGCAAATAAGCCGTTAGTCACAGGCACAGCCACAATTCGGGCCGCCTCCAGTACAAAAGCCGCGGATCTGACGAATTACATCCAGAAGGACTCGGGACTGATCCGCAGGGAATGTAAAGAAACACAGAGTGGTGCCGAATACGTCGGACGAACTGCCGTGACGCAAAGTGGAAGAAAATGTGCCAGATGGGATTCCAAGTTTTCAGAGTAAGTTGCAAAATCTGTTTATTAATTTCGACTCGGTAAGCTCGGCCCGGACCCACCTCGGAGTGTTAATCCCGGACTCGCCTCCAAATCAGTGTGTAACCAATAAAGTTGCAAGGTAAAAACTAAAACTTGAATTAAAGCTTAATAGTACCGATTTTTCGGTACCAAGTATCGCAGTATCACTGTCTTTTCCCCAGAATCAAAGTGCAACCGTTTATTTTGGTTTTGGGGTGGATCTGCTACTGGGTTTGAAACCAGGGATTTTCAAATTTGGTGCCCTTGTGCCCTACGTGCACTTCGCAGCAGGTACTTGTGGGCAAGGAAACACTGTCGCCTTGGATGCGGTTTTTGCGATAAGATTTTCGCCCGGGAAAACGATGCAATGGTGCACAAAGTTTGATTGGGTCTCTAGAAACTGTGAACGTTTACACAAACCAACCTTGAGTTGTATCATGTGCACTCCATTTTTGTCTAATAGAAAAGAGGCAAACAAGTTCCCCGAGAAGTCTGTGAAAGGCGCTGTGAACTACTGCAGGAATATTCAGCCGAAAAGTCTACAATTAGGACCTTATTGTTACAGAGAAGACGACGGGTATGACGCCTTTTTTGCTTATTTCTGATTATACATACGTATTATTCAAGTTAATTCACTCCAGATATGCCGTTGATTTCGGCCCAGTGTACATCGACTGCGGTTTACAACCTTTAACTTTCCAGCCGAAAACTCTCCTGAGAATTCACCCAACCTTTATTTGAGCAACTATTATCCCTCACACGACCAATCGCCTTGTGGTCATGAAAGCAGCGGCAGCTCTATTTGGTGCACTTTTTGTCCTCTCAGACAGGGCTTGTACCAAATTTACACCTTGGTCTGGCGATGCTTTAATTTACATCCCGTTACATTAAATCTGTTCACAGGCTTTCGATTTTTGACCTGACAAATGAATGAACATGAAATTTGCGCACAATGTTTAAAATCTGCATGAATCCATAAAACCTGATGGATGTCTTTCTTGGCAATTCTACAAAGTTAGAGGCAATTTCTAAATATCTTTTTTAAGATCAGCAATCATACTGAAACAATTGCATTGTTTCACCTGTAAAATTGCTCTGCGTCGCCAGGGGTCAGCTCGATGTCGAAGTGCAAGTTATCGATATGAGAATTGCAAAAAAAATTCTTGCCATGTTGTCATATATTTGATAATTTGTATCACTAATATAAATTCAAAAAATATAATCAATCCCTTTAAGTGGACGTTTTTAATAAATGAATTATTTTACCGAAACAATTAACCTACCAACAATCTCACCTTATGACCTGACAAATGGTGCCTGCGTGTATTTTCTGTCCCTTCCTTTCCTTGCAGAACTTTGGAGTATTGCAACATTCCAGATTGCCCAAGTAAGTATAAAAGGTACAAGATGTCTGGGGTTTTTAATAGAAGGGTGGGGAATCCTAATTAAATACTAAATACTGCTTTCAGAACTCAACCGTGCAAGGTAATGCCCCGCATGAGGGGCTAACCTTTTTGCTCCCTGGGGAGTTTATCTGGGAGGGGGTGGCTCCCCCTCACAAATGGAATGATACAGTACGAAAAAGTGGCCCAAGCAGAGAAACTCAAAATTGTGAAGCACTGTCGAAAACTTACAAGGTCCAAAGGGCGGTATATAAATATAATAAAACATAAACATATTAATTGCAAATTTGCTCGCAGCTTCATATTTCGCGGAGGTTGTACCTGCCTGTGATGCCAACAACAGGCAACAATGCGGTGACAGTAGTGTGAGTAAAACTGAATGTGAAAGCATCGGATGTTGTTATAACGATGGAGGATCACCCAAGTGTTTCTACAAGCCAGGTATTCAGCATATTTTAACCGACCTGCTGCAGTCACGGAGGATGAGTTTCTGCCAGTTTTGAAACAAATCATTCGAGTCGTGTTTTCGTGTGTATCAAGATCAAGACCATGGCATGGATTTCTTTTGTTCAGTTATGTTCCTAAATTGACAAGAATTTCAGGAACTTTAGAAATTAATCGCTTGCGGTAACTACACTTATATTACAAAGGTATTTGGATGGACTTCGGGCACCTTTAGCTCTTTTTTCTGGATTCATACTTTCAAATTGTTTATATTACAAAGGTATTTGGATGGACTTCGGGCACCTTTAGCTCTTTTTTCTGGATTTATACTTTCAAATTGTTTTCACCAAAATCAATCATGCAACATTTTATCATACCATCATCATCACCTTTGACAAGTCATAACAAATATATTCCAATTAGGACAAAGGAAGAACGTTTTAAAGTACGAACAAACCAATCTTGGTGGATTCCCTGAGCATCCGAACGCCAACAAGAATGGTGCATCCAAAGACACGGGCATCAACTGGAGCGGGCAGAATGAAGTAAAATTTGAGGTAGGATCTATTTGTGTGCTATTGTTTTCGGGTTTTACTCTCGGATCCGGAAAAGGGCGACCATTCAACCAGGAAATGACCCTACGATGTGGTGTTTCACCAGTCTAATCCTAGGTTTTTCTTAATTCGTACCTAGCCTTATTTTGTCTAATTTGTCTAATTTTTGAAATGACAATGTTCAGTGCGCATAAATTGAACAATTTCTGGTTAAACTACCATATTACACTGTTCGAATGTACTGAATCTGTGTATCAATACCACAATTAGCACTTTTTAATTCTATCTAATTAGACAGATCAGACAAAATAAGCAAGGTACGAATTGAAAAAAAACTATTAGCTCCACTCGATCTTGCACAAGTGTTAACAGCCTGCTGTGCCAGCTTAGAGGCTTTTACAAATTAAAACTATTTCACCTAATTTTCCGAATTCCTAGGACAGATTTAATGATATAAAATGTCTATCCATTGTTCTACTGTTTCAATTAAATGGTAGACACAGCCAAAATGGTATCGGTATAGTTCCCACCTTACCGGGTAAGTGAATCAGTTGAGACATCGAATTTGGAAAAAAACTTTGTCAGGCTGTGTTGATGACATACAGTCCGTCGGAAGGTCTACCATCACTTTTTGTATCCTTTCCCGTGCGAAGGAGGGGGGGGGGGAGTTGCACCAATTCATTTCCCCCCTCTTTTCGCCCAAAATGTGGGAAAAACTGCATGGAAATGAAAACAAAGTTTGGCCGTAGAGGGGTCGGGGGTCGGGGGTGCGGGGGGGGGGGGCCTTCTTCGCCTCCCTTACTTCAGCAATGGTTCCCCACATCCTTCTTTTTAACAGTTTTTGCCCTCCAGTGATGTAGGGTTGCTCTTGATTGAA
>JBCAUI010538804.1:5424-23423 GCA_038406195.1 Haplosyllis anthogorgicola
TGGGTGGGTGGGGGGGGGGGAAGAAGGGGCACACCCCCCCCCCCCCCCCACAGCCAAAATTTTCTTCATTTTCATGCAGTTTTTCACAATTTTTGGACGAAAATAGGTGAAAATTGGGTTGGCACCCCGCTACGGTTCGGGCGCCCCCCTTAAGGAAATCCTGGATCCGCCATTGTATACGTCAACTCGTTGTGCGCTAGCATGACGTTAGTACGTTTAATTAAGTTAGAAAAACACTCCGTTTAGCTACCTTATTTAGTAATTCTTGTAATGGATCTGTTTACATTATCAAATATCTACCGCACAGACCAAGTTGTAACCCTTTATTCCACAGTAGTAGCTAAACTTAGATCTTTTGTGTAAGTTACACCTTCTCTTGTCTTTCATGTCTTTCATGTTCTCAAGCAGACACATTGCACTATATTTCTGTAGTCTATTCATTGGCGGATCTAGGGGGCACCGCCGGCGTGCGTCCCCCCCCCCCCCTTGGCCCAAATTTTCTTCGTTTACATGCACCTTTCGGCTAAATTTTGGGCGAAAATATGGGTGGCGCTCCCCCCAACGGGCCGAGCACTCCCCCCCCCCTTCCCCAACGGGAAATCCTAGATCTGCCCCTGCTATTAATCAAAGCAGATAGCTTGATGTATCACGAAAGGCTGTGCATCCACTCACTCCAATTTGATGCATCCCATCTACTTCGTGAGCAGTAAGGTACGCGTTGTGTACAGTAAAAGGACACGAAAAGACATGTTTTTAAGTCGAAAAAAAATCAACTGTGCCACATGGACATTTTTGAAAACCCTAGTACTAGAGCGAAATACAATAGCTTAATTTTTGGTTTACATTTTTATTCAACATATTGCAAAATAAAAAGAGTTTGAATTCAAAATACATAACACATATATAGGTCGTACCCTACCGAGATCTGCGAACATTTTAAATTTTTGTTTGCGAGATACCCATGCCGTTGCAGTGAGAGGGTAAATTTCACTCACCTTCCTTGTTGAAGAGTTCGCACCCTGTAACGGTTTTCCCGGTGATGGTGTCGAACCTGGTGGTGGCGGATCCGGCGAAGGTGATGACGGCGAGGCGGGTGTAGGACGGGTGGGTGATGTAGCCGCTACGTAACATCGTCTCCATGAAGTCCTTGCCGTCCTCCTCAAACGCGTAGTAACCGATACTTCCGGACCTGTCCAGCAGTATCACCACGTCCTGGGCGCCTGTAAACCGAGAAATTCATTGTACAACGAATCGAATAACACCATGCATCATTACGTTTCGTCATGTAACAACAAAATGAAATTATTTGTGGTCAGTATTTTTGTGTTGAGGACCACTATGTCTTTTTGCGTTTCATTCGAGAGATAACAATTGTGCATTGGCAGTTTTTTATACAAAATAGTGACGACACACTAGAAAATGTAAGGCAATACATTTACGCCTACCACAGTGCCATACCCAAACTCCTGATCCACCTAACCTACCACTGTCTGCTTAAAGTAAGTGTGCAAAAGATTTGAAATAAAAGAGGTTTTATTGCATACTGACCAGTGAAATCGTAATGCAGCTCTTCAACATGTAGAGTCTTGGGAGGAACGTCGTGTGCTGGTTGGGGATTGCTGCCTGCTTGTGGTGGAGATTGTGTGACTTGACCATTCGTATCTAACTCGGTGATGTTATCCTTAGTCACGGCGGCATTCAGGTTGTCCACATTCTCACTCATTGTCATCTGATCTGGATCCGGCCCTGAACCAGGCATAGTATCAGTTCCATCCTGCGCGCTCACACCACCACCTCCCCAACCACCAGGTCTCAGCTCGTGTAGATCGGAGATACACAGCACAAATAATATCACAGATAAAAGCTTAGAGGGCACCACCATTTTGAGTTTCTGTTATTTATCACAATACTTTCTCGGTACGTTTTGTAGATGCTCGGAAAATCAGTTTTGGATTTTTAAGGTTTTTGTTTTGAAATATCTTCTTTTTCGTTCTCACTTTTCCAAGGTTATAAATTGTTTGTTACATATGGTCATAATTCTTTTTCTTTAAAGTTCCGTCTTAATGCCATTTTCAGACATAAATTTTATTCCGTTGATGTCATAGTTGTAAAGTGACTTTTTGTCACAAGTTCCAAAACAGTAAATGTCTATTGAAGAACTTTAGGAGTTTTATGATCGTCAACTTTCACTAGTGCTCATTTTATGGTTTCCTTTTTGCAACTATTTTGACTCATCCATTGTATAAAAGTACCCAAGTTACATTAAAAAAACATAACTTAGAATTATTTTCGTAACTGGGTGTTGCAAGTTATTGAAGTTCTCTTAAACTTCTCCATCAAGATCCACAACTTTCTCCCCGATCCATGTCTTAATGTTTTCCTTGTCTTTTTCTATAATCATATTTCCTCCATTTCATCAGTTCATACGGTCAGTCCGAAGTTCTGATTGCTCAGATTCATGAATCATTTTGAAACTATTTGTAAAACATATTTGGTTAAATTCAAGTAGATGCATGTTATGATAGCGAGATCAAGTTGTCTGTTCAATGTTACCATATTAATTGTGAAATCACTAGCTAAATTTAGTCTACTCCGGTGAGTAACTAAGAAGTAACTCAGGGGCAAGAGTGAACAATGAATGAACGAGAGGAATTACCCGGGAAAGCTGGGTAAATAGTCTACCACGCGTGGGTGCACCTCACCTGGGGGGCCTGTCTGCACCTCACCTGCGGGGGGGGGGGCTGTCTGCACCTCGCCTGGGTGGGGGGGTCCATCTGCAGATAGACCTGTCTGTACCTGTCTGCAGTTGGAACTGATGTCACCTCAGATGGGGGGGGGCGGGTCTGTACGCCCAGTTTTGACTCAATAGGCAAACCACCTTACCGTCTACAGAAGTCTATCAACGCAAAGCGTGATAGACTAATGAAGGGAAAATCATCGTTGCAAAATGGTTGTTAGTCACATTTAACACATAGATCTCTACACTCTACAGCAATTGTATTTGTGTGGCTAAATGCATAATTTTTGGGGATTCATATTGAAAATATTTGAGCAATGAATCCCCTCGGTTTGAGGTTTAAGTTCATCTTAAATTTGAGAAGTGAAGTTACCTACATATTACAAGTAATCAGATTCTCCCTCATACAATGACTCGGCACTGACAACTCACAGAAGGTCAAAAAAGTATCCGGCCACAAAGGGTATTTATCTTTGTCAAGACTAAAAATTAGAATCTCTGGCAGTTGTATGTATAATTATCTATCATTTATAAAGATCTCATGTTAAAAATATTTGAACAAAGACCAAGTCAGTTGGTTCAGATATTTTGTGGAGTCAGCACAGAACAACATGACTCATGATTCCCTTTACACGTAAGGCTGTAAATGACTTAATTTTTTGCGTTACAATTGGTGAGATTAATTTATTGGCATCCATGGGTTCATTTACTGTTTCCAGAATTTGTATGGAAGACACCTGGAACCCGGCAACAAACTTGACCACTTGCAAAGGTAGGAATGACATATTCCGGTCAATCAATCAAGCAATCAGGAACCGGTCCATGGAGATGGCAAAGTCCTTGATTTCCACTATTGGGTTCAATTGTTGCTGGATACAATAGTAAATATATCCACGACATAAATGCCTGTGGTTGAATCAAAACGGTACAGTGGCTTAAAACATTTTAGTGTTTTCGCATGCTGCGTGCTTGTACAGGCATCCAAAAAATCACTTGTATCAGGTAAGCTAAATACGTCAGACTCATCACTTTCTTGTCTGTTCAGACAGCAATAAACAACGCAAAATTACTAATGTTTTGAAACATTATCTCTCTTTCACTCAATTTTATCTTGGGTCGGTGGCCAATAAAAAGCAACATTTAAACAACCTTGGCCTGAGAGGCCCAGTTTATAGATCTATAAAACAGCTCAAGCGTAACCCACAACAGTGTAGACTGAGGTTTAAATACCTTGTGTGGAGAACCAAATACATATGGTGTAGCTAATATGTCATAAACGCAAGACATACGGGGAATTTTTTATTCAATTATGCATATTAATTAGACAATGTCTTAATTGCCATAACATTTAGAAACAATTTGAAGAAATATACATTGAAAGTAGATGTGGCTTAAATTGGCTTCAGCGTGTTTCTGTGTAGTAACACCCATTTCGATTGATAATGGCTGTGAATCAGCTCCCCTAAACACCTTTTCAACATAGTACAAACAATTTTCTTAAAACTGCAAAACGATAAACGCCAGCATATTAGGGAGGCTTAACAACACGTCTTTTCGTTAAAATTATGATGTCACTTTTAATTCTGTCCGATTGAAAAACGTGACATTTGCCAGTCACTGACGTAGATTCGGGAGACTTTATAACATAACGTATAATTTCTTCGGTGATAACTTCATGTCTCCTGTTCACGTAAAAGGATATCAAATAATTTAAGTACTCTTTACACCTGATGTGAAACGCGAAGGTTGGCTTTTAGCCAGAGGACGAAAACCGGACAATATTGGGAATAGTTACTTAATTTGGAACAATAGAATTTCATGTGTAATTTCAAGGTGCAAAATCGATCAGTAGCAAAACGCGAAACTTGAAAACGTTCCCAAATACAAGTTGTCATAATTTTTCTGACCTGCATTCAGTCAGCACACATATCCATGTTTATTTTACATTAAGACAATGCGTCATTTACGAAATTACCAGTTGTACCAGCTTGCTACTTCAGTAGCAAACATAACGTCACCAAGCTGCTCTTTGTAGACGTCTCGTTTGCTGTAACGTAGAATCTGGTGATTTCACATTTCTTTTGCAAGTTGAACAAAACAGTATGCAATCAGCTCCTGAAATTCCTATCAGTTTTGAAACAATTGCCCATCAAAAACACAGCGTGGAATGCTTCTGTTCTCGCTTTTGTTTTGTACGTTTCCAAATTGATAGGAATTTCAGGAGCTGATAAACTCGCTTTTACCACATGCATCCATTGTCCGGCCTCTTATTTTATATCCATAATTGTACGTGTTTGGGAACAATTCCTCTTAAATCAATGGTATCCATGTTTTTTTTCACTTTTACTGTTTATGGTGTGTAAGGTGTGTGTACACTACTGACACTACTATTCCTGCTGTGTGTGATATACCCACATGTGACTGAACAGTCTAGGCTCAAGTGGTCATGCTCTAGTGAACTCGTGACAAGGAGTGGTAGGGGAATCTCCAGGACGGAATACAACGTGTATTCATTCGACAATATTACATATTGAATGTAAACTTGTGGCGTTGTGCCCCATTTTCTTGTAAGATAAAGTAAACTGCTGTATTGTACCCAAACAATCTCTTCTGTAGATTCACAATTATCATCCTATTGTACTGAAACCTTAAGTCACAACGAAAAGTCAAAACACAAGTTAGATGGCGAACAATAGTGCCATTTCTTCCAAACTTTTGTCGCTGCTAACTTTGAAGAGGACATTTAGTTTTCTTTATCAACATTACAAAATTTACTTTGACATTTCTGAAGGTACGTTCAGAAACCCCTGACATGTAAGTTTCTAATCAGAGATTACCCTATCAATAGTGTGGTTTGTACAAAAACTTTAACTGAGATGAGTGCCTCAATCTGTGCACCTCATTGCACATGACTGCTTACATACACTTACACACCTCACCTAAAACACACAATTTATTATCTTATTGTTATGACTTTCTCCACTAATCTACATAAGGTTAAATCATCTTATTATTAAGACATTAGCAAGTCAATTGGATAATCTTCATAGTATTAAATCACATTGTGCATCATGTGCTGCTTATATCACATTCGCATTAATGAGACCTTAATGTTAGACTAAATACATCTATTATGTCAGGTTTACCTTTGTGACAAGCGTAGCGAAAATAAATCACCAAATCTACGTCAGCGACAAACGTTATACCATTCAGCGTTCAGTGACTTTGCGCGGATGTTGACGTAGAATCTTGTGATTCCACAATTTGGCATTACCCTTGAGTTGTAAAGCTTGTAACGTTAGATCACTATTGTTTCACTGTATGTCTTGTGGGGGTAGTGTTTGTATAAGGCCAGACTCTTCAAGCCTTCAAGCCACCATGCTCTCTCATTCTCTCTCTTTTCTTATTTGTTTGTTTGTGTGCAGACACACACTTTTTTGCACAAACATTGTACCGCAATGCTTTCTCATTCCATGCAAATGCGATTATAATATAACAGACGAACAATACAATAGAAAATCACAAAACAAAGCAATGTTTTGTCGTATTTCACTTTCATATTAATAACCAAAAAAATGTTTAGTTTATACGACGTATGCAGATACATTTGTTGAAGGTTTATTCTTGCTTGTACCAGGGTATTCGTCTGTAGGTCCACAGGTACAATAGAAAATCGCGCATACAGCGTAAAATTCCTTGGCGGCAAAATTTGGTGCATTGTGATGTTTTAACTTTAAAAGAGGTAAATTTTAAAAAGGTTGGGGATCAATTTAATTTGATTAACACATTGTTGCTTGAAACTGGTACACTCATGACTTCATTCTATTCGTCTTATGTTGCAACTTGTTTGTCCTGATTCAGGATATGCTGTCGGGTATTTGCATGTTTTACACATGCATAATTTTAGCTACACATGCAAAGCTAAGTCGCGAGTTCATGCATTTGGTAACAAAACATCTATTGTATGGCTCAAGTGGACACAAATACTTAATTTGTCATGGTCTACCCCCTCTGGTTGTATCTTCTTCCTTTTAATTTGGTTGGTTTTTTAAATTTGATAGAAGACTCAGTTCAATTTTTGCAGTCCCTGATGTTCTCCATTGTAGACTTGGGATTCCTGTGATGGCAGTGATACACGGACCAGTCCTACATCCTCTGTGTCTTTCTTTCTCATGTGCCTTTTTACCACCCGCACACTAGTGAATCATGTATAAGGGTGTTGAGCAGGCAGCCTACCACGTTTTCAACATAGTTTGCAACCAGCAATTGGATAACAGGTGCACTAGCTACACATTTCAACTAACTACTGCCCACATAATGTAGCGTGTAACGTATGATTTATAGTGTAGTATCTAGTTACTACTACTATATTTACAATTAGAATCTATTTTACAAATTAGACCTGTATAGCGTGTTATGAGACGGAAGCCCGTTGCGGTTATCGGTTCTTTGAAGTGTAATTACACAACGTTAAATGTCAGCCTCGCACGGAACGTTGCACTTTACGTATCATTATCACTACACACACAGGAAAGGATCCTCCGACACGTCCGTTTTAAGTAGGCAATCTAAGCAATACTAGTATCACAAAAAAATATACCCTATCAATTTGAAAACGTTTCAAAACAAATGAATTCCATCTTGTGCTATTGAAGTGATAACATATAAGGTGAAACTATTGTTCACGACTCATTAGAGTTTAAAGGCCTTTATTTTGAAGTTCGATAGTACAGAAATGGTAATGTTAGGGATGATTCCAGAAATATAAAAACAAAAATTACACAAAATTGTGTAATTTCATTTTGGTAGCTAACATTCAGCTATCCGCTGACGTAGAATCTGTTAATTTCAGGTCGCACTTGTTCAGAAAATAACGACTCAATAAAAATGTTATTTACAACGTTTTATGATATAAGTTGGTGTTACTTAACCTCACTATCACGATTAAATGTACATGTGAGGAAGTGACCCCTTGACACGTATTGTTACAGACACACAACACTCAGTTCATGGGAGAGAAGAGGATCCAACGGGAGAGGGAGACAGGATGAGGACACATCTACACATATATATGTGTGTTGTAGCTCCTGCAATCGATTTCATTTTGCGACAATAGGGTTCAATGTTGTTCTCAATACCAAGAACCGTGAGCAGACATCTCGTTCTTTGGTTTGGCTCAAATAAAAATATAAGCAACCGTTAAACTTGGAGCCCATGGTACGCACACACGTGCATCGTTTTAAAGTAAAATAATCTAATTTCAATATGCAAGCAGTATAGAAATCACGCCATGTCTGTAACTTCATATTATCGTGTAGGTATCTGCTGTTTCAAAACTCAGCAACCTCGAGCAAGACATCCATATCATGATATGATGTTTATGCACTCCTTAGATCCAGGGCACACAGTCATGATTTCGACTTTTTGACACTTTTCGTTCCTTAGAGCAATGTACACCCGACTGAACAGGTTGTAAAGAAATGCTAATACAGATAAACTAATGTTCTGAGGTTCAGTTCCCGTGAGTTAAAAAGGCTTAAAATTTAAATTTTCCTTTAGTTTCGGTACTTTTATATCTAAATGATGAATATACATTTGAAAGAATGCTTCCAGTTCGAAACATGTCCTTAACTGGCCTTTGATTAAAATATGTGCGATTTGCAAAAACACAATTGTCACCAACTCTAATGCTTGCTGGTGATTTCAACTGCATTTGGCATCATTTGTCCAGTGCTTGTGCTACTATGTTACTGGTGAGATGCTTGCTGTCGGATGAGGCAGAATCTGGTGATTTGACAAAATTCCCCCAGATGTGTAACAAGACTTGGCCCCACAGAAGATGTATTATTCATTTACTGCAATGTACTGGGATAATGATGCGGTGTTCGTGCGGTGTCACAGTCTGGTTACGGGTTTTATAGGATCATCTGTGTGGAGCATCTTACACTCTACGGGTACCTGTTGTTGTCTGTACCCGTATAATCTACCCATTTCTTAGACTATATTCTGCGCTTGATATTTCCTTGCCGTGATATGATGTATTATGTGATGTATTGAGGGTGAGATGAATTGTCCCGTATTTCCTGTCTATTTCCTCATGCTGTGAAGGGGCTGAATACTCTCTGTATTGTATTTCAGTGCTGTAAGAAAGTCAGGCAACACGTTTTTTATGAAACTAAATTAGCAATAAAACGTTTTTTTTATGACATATGATATGGTTGTTTTTGACCAGAGTTTGTGATACACACATGAAAACATCAAGACGGAAATTTAAACGCAAACGTCAAGAAATCCATTTACATACAAAACATGAAATTACCCACAGCAAGCCTTTCATAAATCCAAAACAGGGGTACCAGTGGTTCCCAAGTTAGGTTTCGTGTGACTGAAGCGGTTATCACCAAAAATGTTCATTAGGGGAAATCAAAATTGGATTGCTTTGGTAAAAGTGGACAATGTAACAATTATTCAAGGTTTTTCTTACTTATTTTTTCTGCGTTTTGTTCGCCTAATTAGGTAAATTTGCCTGATAAGGCAGGAAAATGCACATTAGAAAGATGTCTGATGATAGTATGCATTTTCTCGCCTGATTAGACATTTGACAAATTATCCTAATCAGGCAAAGCAAAAATGAATGAGAAAATCCTCGAATGTAACGTTTCAGACGTTAAAGATGGGATGCTTGACTTTTCTCTGCACAGGGTTGTGTTACACACTGAATATACTCCATAGGACACAGGATGTTTCCGCTTGAGACAACCCTTGACAGATAATACACTCCATCAAAATTGTGATGGAGATCTGTGTGTATTGTTGTGGTCTGAACATATTGTGCGGTAGAGCTCATTATTCACTCAATCTGCAGGGCTTGGTTCAGATTAGAACTTTTATGCCAAAGAAGATCTTACCGGCCAAGGTGTAAAATCGGTACCGGTCTGGCTCCACATGGCGGGTCGTCCCTCTGTGAGATGTAGGGTTGACACTTGATGTCATAATTATGAAGTGATGGCTTAAAAAGGCTAAACGATACTAGAGATTATTTGTATATATACGCTTCATCAACTTTACACTGAAAACTTTGGCCATTATCTTCCGTCCTCATTTCTGCATTTAGGATTGCTGAGAGGAACATTGCCTTATTTTACTAGTGAGGATCCCATGGTGTGGGGACGGACTGTGGGTGAATGTCCATTTGAAGTGGTTTTTTTTTTTAAATATTGATTTATCATCTCCAACACCTTTTTGTCAAACTTTAAAATGTTTACCGACTGTTCGATTATATGGTGTCACTGATTCGAGCCCTAAACGGCTCATATAATTGAGATTCATCCTTTCCCAGCTTTCTGCGTCGTGCACAATAAAACCTTCATCCGATGTAGATGTAGATTTTTTCATATTGTAATAAATACACAATGGGATTTTTATCGTGACAAACTTTTTGTAAACTATGTTAGATTCTTCAATGGGACACCTCAAGTACACTTTTCCCCATCACCCCATCACATTATCAGATATGTTTGACAGATTTGTCTTTTTGATTTACTTTTAATACACAAAGAAATCTTTCTTACACATAATTTATTTTAAATCCATTAATATTTGGATCCCACTGCAGATTTATTCCACATGTCTATGGGAGACATCATTTGATTTTCCATTTTGTATGTCAAAAACTTCGTATAACTAAAAGGCAAACGAAGAAACATTTGTCAGTCTGGTAGGAATCCATTGTTCAAAAATGCATTGCTTGTTTTACACTCACGCATTTCGTTTGGCTAAAATTAACTTTTAACCCAAGTAACTTTTGAGTTTTAAAATATTTTTAGCTTTCAGAAATTTTGAGTTTAAACATATTTCTTTAGGCTTGCTACATAATTACAGGGAAACTTTTTTTCTGTATTTATCAGCAGATACTGCAAGTGACAAGGTTATCAGACTTTCCATCCGTACAGTTTCCACGGTGATGGAGCATGCGCCATGCAAAATTAGTGACATCATCCAACAGCGGATCCAGTGGATCCAGTACTGCTATCTGAAATAAAGCAGCATGGGAACTGGTTGGAAGTAAGCGATCTGAGTTCGATTCCCTAGTACTGTCAGTCTAGATGTTGGACAGTGTCTCAGTAAATCACAACCTCACCAGACCAAGGTGTAAAATTGGTACCAGCCCTATGTGGGACAGCAGGATGGCAAGACCTACAGCAACACCTGATTGTATTATCACGACGTGATGCTTCGTTTGAGGGGACAGCCTCACACCAAGGTTGGGCAAGTTCTCAGGAGGGAAGTTAAAAGTTGTAAACTGCAGTCGATGTACGCAGACCAGCGGTATATCAAGAGTAAATTAACTTTAAGTCCTCATGCTTAACTTCGGCATCTCATATTTGTAATACAAATGTAAGACACTTTGGGCTCACCCTAAAACTTATTTTCCAATGCTATAATTAACCAGAATCACAGGTTTATCTCCCGGTTCATCTTCACACCTTTTTGCGTGTTTAGATGCAGAGACAGCAGATATACACGTCCTAGTGTCGTGATAGGCTGAGGAAAGGAACTTTAACTTTGTCCAATTGAGATACGGCTTCTGGATTCGTTACTGAGAGGGGCAGAGGCAGGGGGACAGGTGGAGGAAAGTGAAGTGTTTTTGACTATCTATATATACACTCCTCCCCGGATATATCGATATCGCTTATATCGATATCCCGCTTATATCGATACTTTTTTCCGCATCAAATTAATAGACCCTCATATTATTTGTTCTGCTTATATCGATATCCCGCTTATATCGATGCTACATTCCCGCACCAAAAATATCGATATATCCGGGGACAACTGTAAGTGGGAACCAAACATTTCACTCTTCGGACATTGCAATGGACGAAGACTTAACCCACTCGAAACATTTTCTTGGCTTGAAATATAAACTGTAAGTTAGACGCCTTCACAACTTTTCAGGGGCACTGACTTCAATTGAAGTAGCATTTCATAAATCTTCAAAAAAATTCTCTTTTCTGGATACGCTTCTGCACATCAGATAGTATCGACTTCCTTTCATTGTTGTACTGAGTTTATGATCCGCCGGAGAAAAGGGTAAAATTAGCACCACCTGTTGTTGGAAGTCACGACTCTTGGGGGTCAGTATGGTGAATCCGATAGCGAGAAATCACCAGATTCTACCTCATCGAAAAAGTCTCACGTTTTACGTCACCTTCCACGTATGAGAATATGTTACATTCACTTCTCAAGTGGAACCTTTCGTACAATGACCCCACTACTCTAGCGAGTAAGGATCGTTCCTCAGACTTAGAAAAAACACCAGAAAAATAAGATCTCACCACAACATACAAAAGTGTAAAATTGGTACCAGTCCTATGCGGGATAACAGGGTCTGCCAACCCTGCATGATGAACATGTATTTATAAAGCCTACAGAGAGGTCATTGATCACCTGAATGATAACTCGCATCCAGGCTGGTTGAGTTAGATTCCTTGCTTATAATGTACCATTGTGCTACATTAACGATTATGAAGATAAATGAACTTTTTCCCTTTCATGTGTTTCCTGTGTTAAAATTATGGTTTTAGATATGAATTGTACTTACATAGGACAAAATATATATTATTTTGCCTTTCTATTTTTGAAGCCTGGGGGAATATGAAATTGTGTTCTAATACTTAACATATCAATCAAAATTCAATCAAATTTGGTCTGAATGAAATTCAAGATGTTTGCTCTTTGATCGCAAACAATTTGAGATTTGGATCTTTAAAAGTCCAATAATGCACAAATGTGCGCATACGTGGAAAAACATGAACCAGGAAATCCCCAAGAGTGTACTTGTATTTTCCTGGAAATTACCTAGTCAGCCAAATATAGTAAAAAAATCTTAAAGATTGTACAACAAGATGTAATATTCTCATTCTTCTTGTTTTATACTAAATTTAAATTTTTCATTACAGTTACTTTCATGCAATTAAAACGTTTCTAAGCTACATATAGTTGTAAAAATTGTCATAAATTTGCATTTATCAATTTAATTAATCCATTAATATCAATCTTATTTCATTAAGACTATTCCAATCCATTTGGTTTTGTTTTTGGTTTTACATTTGAGCATTTGAGCGGACAGATTTTAGGTTTGCGAGCACTAATTTCTCAATTCAATTCATTGAACTCATTGGATGTTTTTAGAAATAGTCTTTGTTTTGTTTTGCTTTTTTTTTAAAAAAGTACAGTACAGTACGCCAATGTACTGTCATTGCAAAACATTTGTGCTGAAATGCCTGACTGTAAAATGTATATTGACGGATCCGACTGTATAATTTGAAAAGATCTATGTTCACTATATTTACATAAACGATAAAGATTTTATTTACAAAACCGTTCATTTACAACTTTTAACACAATAGAAAATAATAGACAATATGTCTATTGAACGGAAGAAATAGCGAGGCTAAGCACCACGTTTATACGTCTTTTAAACGTAAATCAATATTTAAAATTTTTCCCTGAACGTTTTTTATTTCTGTTTGCACGTGTTGCTTTACCTCACTAATTCGGTGTCATTGGTTCATATTTTGAAAGCGCAAATTTCAAACAAAAATAACTGACACTATTATTTGTCCGTACGTTTTGTAATAAGTAGGCAGTTCATGTCAATTTGAGAAAAATATACGTGGTGGTACTAGTCCTGTGTTCAGCTGTTATTTCTATTGGTAATTATTATTTGGTTTTAAACTATGAACACCTTTATTCAAATGTGTACATTTGATGTTAGCAATTTTTAATCATTTTACTTAATATTAGTCTATTTGTCCAGGGAGGTCTTTTCGCCAATGTGCAACGCATGCGACATTAGAGAGGTTAAGCTGCATGATCTTAGGCTTCATGATCTTACGTCCATGTGTAAATTTATTTTTAGTTCATATGAAATCGTTAAATTCCACCTCGGTCGCTTACGTCAAGTTTAGATACGTTAGACATAACACTTCTATATTTATTTCGTGTGTGTGTGTGGTTATTATCACAGAGATTAATAATCTTATCAGATTAACCTGGAACGTCTATAACGTCTGGAATGTTTCATCTAGTAATAAATCGATTAGCGAGGATAAGCACCACGTTTTCCACAATAAGGCCCTATTTCTAATGTTATAAAATAATTTTAATTACGGCTTTACCCAACATTTCCCTCCATACTTTGAGTATGATCGAAAATTTTAATTCAGTTGTCAAAAACGTGTTGCTTGACCTCGTTAACACCACTATTTCAATCCTGTTTCAACATCATGGCGTCCATCACGACTAGGATTTCTTCGCCATGTAGATGTACGAGATAAATCCGTTTCTCTGGGCAACGTACTTCCCTGACTGTTGCTTAGCAACGCGTTCTGGAACGTACGCCATGACGTCAAGAAGTCTCTGTAGGTTACGTGACGCGCTGCTGTCTTCATCATCCCCGTTTGGTGACGTCATGCTAAAGAAGCCTGACGTTCTGTCTGCGTCGGATGACGTCAGAGAGTTTCGTCCGTCGCCGACATCTTTAAGGACGTTGTCCATGTGAGGACGCATCTTCGCCTGAGCGTTCTCCATCAGACTTCTGGAAGCCATCTTGGTTCTTTTTCGAGAATTATACTATTCTAATGTCTCTTGAAATGAGCCAGTTTCTGGTGCCTGATGTAGTCAGGAGTTTCTAGTATTCAGCTTCTTATCTGAAATAAATAACACGGAAATTGAATTCAGCAAATATGAACAAAATATTTCTACTCTGTCGACAAGATAGCTCAGTCAGTGGAGTATTCGACCACAGATGGCGACAAGGTTGATACAGTTTTAACTTGATCCGCAAAATATTCCGACGCAACAATCTGAACATCATCTCAGCGTTCAAACATCTGAAAATATTTTTAGAGGTACCATTCTTACCTCGGTTGGCAGGTTAAGGGGTACGGTGTACATTGACAAGGAGTAAAATACTTAATGACTTCATAACTTCTGTGCAGTAGAGATTTCAGCTGTTTCCGCAAGAGAGGGACACGCCACTAAAATGCCATTCAAAGTATCAGTAAAACTATGTAAGTGCATTGAGTGAAATTTTTAAGTCTTGCTTTTTAACAGTTGTAGCATGACCAAACAAACAGCTACACACAAACACAGACACGATTAAAAATATCACCTCCCCGCATTCGAGAATGTTAATGATGAATATCAGAATATCAGTGAAATCAGAGACTTCGTGACCAAACATGAGTAAAAATTAAAATGTCCATGATACACAAATTAAATGTTGGAGTGTCTACCTTACTCTAGGCAAGCTCTTAACGTCAATGTAAACCGTTGTAACATGACACACATTGTGTAGTTTGTGTACATTGCATTTGGGTACATTTATCATTAGGTGTTAACATCAGCCAGGTTAAACTACACGGTTTTTCTGTCCCAACACATTTACGTTTGAGAGAGTGTGGTTTTGTCTGTTATGTTAAAAACGTCATCTGAAATCACCAGATTCTACTTCAACCGCAAACGTAACGTCTCCACTGAGTGACTCAGTGCAGTTACGTTTGCTCCTGATACAGAATCTACTAGGGCTACGATGCACTCTTTAGACGTATCAAGTGACGTAAAATGTGCTGTGACGCCTTTGGTACTTTTATGTACAGATTTTAAAGGGACTAAAATCCAGAATCTTCGCATCCATGATGATAACTATGTGAAAGATTGGAGTAACGTTGAGTGTTGATGTAAAATGTGATGATTTCACAATTCTTTTCAGAATTATTTATTAACTAAAACATGATACTTTACCTTCCTAGTGTTTGTACACGGAACACCTTTCTTGTATTAGGACCCTGTTGGGGTAAATGCCAACCTCAAGCATAACTCCATGTAACGGAGCATATGACAGGTTTATTGAAGCATAAATACAAATGTAAATAGTCTACCAAATAACTAAGCCTTGAACCATAAATCACATGAATCCCTATTACAAGTGCGTTTAGTGCTAAAAGACATGTCATCTAAGCTAATATGGGCATTTTGAAATTATTAAACTTATTTCATAAACAATTAGATCTCTCGTAACAGTCCATCACAAGAAACGATGCTACCTGGAAACAATAGAAATTTATTGTCCTAGCATTTTCGACAAAGCTGGGCCCGTTTTATTCCTCCAATGAGAGATGAATAGGATTATATGCCCACTTACACTTTTCATTAAATAATTACATGTATGTATACATTAACAACAGTGAAGATGCATTTGAGTGGTGATAGAGTCATGAAATTGTGTGAACTTCACTTCTATTCTTGTGTGTAAACGTAACCTGATAATAGTGAAGTCAGCAGGTTCAACCATAACGCCGCCGTGTAACTCAAAATTGCTACGGTTTTTGATGCTGAACATTTTCATTTTGATCATTTTCTACGCATAACATGATAATAAAAAAATTATACCACATTAAAAATTACAAGTACTTCGGAAGATGTTTTTTTTTTTCAATCCCATATGCGTAAAAGTGTAACTTGCACTCGATCAAATGAACTTGTTACAGCACGATCAAACCTAGGTACATTTGGCTGGTGACCTTTAAGCAGCAAAAGCATGCCGTCTTCCGGTAGGATTATTTCCCTAGAACCATAGCTGCACTTAATGACTGTTCTGCACAGAAAGTCTACGGAAGTGGTAGTGAAGCTTTGACCACTCATCCTTAGGGTCGCATAAGTTGGACACAGGCCTTGGATGGAGACAACAAACTATTCAGCTTCAAGCATGGTTTACAACAGCAAATATATTAAATGTTGAATATTAAATCATTACATGATAAGAATGTTACTAAATTCTGCATTGAAAGAGAAAACTTACTAACCTAGTCATAACGCAAAGGCAAAGTACATAGTAAAATCCCCAAATTTATTTGTTCCCTTAGCATCACCTTAGCCTTTGTACCAGGATGAATCCGGTGATTGCCTATCAGACCCATACAGTAACGCAAGACGAAGTATATTACCTTCTACCGCAACAAAATTCCAAACTTTAGCAAAATTCTACAATCCCTTAACAATCATCCTCAAGCTCCTTACATGATTCCAGTGACACTTATAACTTTATTGCAATAATCTCTGTATTTTCAACTATTTTTCCTGCACTAGAAACGTCACATCATTCATAGTAATCTCGTTTATCTAGATTTATGAGAGTTAATCACACTCTAATAAGCCTGGAGGAGAAGATTGCCAATACTTTTTGTAAATCTGATTGAATTAAACAGGTCGCGAGTGAAAAGTGTTACAGTCCTACCGTCCTTTTCTAGGTGACTTCTATCATTCCAAATTTAATTGTGAATACATTTCAATTCCATTATCCGTTTATGTTTATTTTACCACCAGCAATACTTCCTCATCCGGATAAAACTCCTTTTCTTTATAAATTTTTGATCACTGTGGTCTATTTTCTTGGGCCATTGGTACCCTATATCGGGAGTGATTCCATCCATGTGTTTTAAGCCATAATGGATCTGTTGCCTGTATGATTACTCATTTATATCACATGATCGTCTGAGTAGCCTACTTCTTAGTTATTTATGACCAGCACCAATTCACTTAGAGTATACTGTATATGGTTGTTAGCAGCCAGCCACAGTTCTCACATAGTTTTTCAAGCAGTGGTTTACAGATAGAAGTAGGATTTTAGCACATAATTTACAAATTTTTGTGATGATTTGTAAGATCAATTGATTATAAAGTTGTCCGTTAACGTTACATTTGCTGCTTAGGTAGAATCTGATCCTATTCGTGTGAATTAGTTTCTACACCTGACAATAAAAAATTATCCTATCCTAAAATGACACGTGCTTCGGAAGAAAAGATCGTGTAACTGTGCCTCACTATTATTTCTCTATAATAAAGTTAATTGAGCTGGAATCATCGGGATCTGAACTTTTTAACCGATTAAACTTTACATTTCTTGGTGTTAATGACGCGAAATGTTTGAAAGTTCAAAAAGTTCTCCATTAATACGGGGCATGATGTTCCATGCATGAAACAGACTAAAGGTCTGTGTACATTAAAAAGCTTGGAACAAACTTTCAGTGAAGTGGGGAAAGAAATTGGATATGATTAATTTAAACAGACATTACCTGCACACACGCTAAATACTAACGAGGGAGTCCTTAGGGCGCATTTACAGTCGAACCCCTTTTGCAAGGACACCTTGAATTTTTAGCTTAAATGTCCGGCAATGGCATGGTGTCCTTGCAAA
>JBCAUI010538805.1:0-10924 GCA_038406195.1 Haplosyllis anthogorgicola
TTAGTAACAGCTCTTGACTACGAGTTTCAACCTGTTTGTATTTATTTTACGGCGGACGTTCATCTCAAAACGTCACAGAGCTCAGGTCCATCTGGACCTCCTACATTTATCAGAATTTTTGCCAGTTATATCTATAAGCCCAGAGCTATAAAACGTGAATTCCCGGTACCATGACCTGCTCAAACGTTGGTTTCTGATAACAGAGATTGCGTATGACCTGCATTAGGACGGCATGTAGCAATATCTGAAATATTCCACAAATTGAGATTTGACGTTAAAGATTTGAATAAAAAAATCCCCATAATTTCAGATGAAGAAGTTTGGTCGGCGGACAGTGCTGCAGCTTAATGAAACAAAGTCAGAGAAGAAACCAGAAAAACCAAGTAGGTGTACTTTTAATCAAAGACTTTCAAATTCGAGAAACCCACGCCTATGATATTGTGTTACCGAGCGATACATGGGGACTGCAATACTAACCTCAATCTCAATTCGAGGTTTGATGAGGACGTTTACAGGTTTTTTTTATCACTATAAGGGTCCAGATTACATAAACGCATAAATTTACCAAATTTGAGAGGATATTATATATATGCTTACATAATTTTGGTTCGTTTAGTCGGATTTGGTGGATTGGTGCAGTATGGCAACGATAACTCGGATTCCGAAGAGGAGGAGGAAGAGACCACGGTAACGCCAACCATCATGCCTGCCAGCCCAGGTATTATTTATTTTCAATATTTTACAGCGCGTTTTCTTAATTAACGATGTTGCAATGAGGACATATATGCCAGCATTTGCCGATAAATTCATTTCAATAGAAAAGTTAGGAACAGATATCATGAGGAATACAAATACTTTATTAACAAGAATGCCTTGCAATCAAAGGCCAAATCGCCCGCTTCTGAAATAGTCATTAAAATACCATAAACATTAAAACAGAAGAATTCACAAAGAAATAACAACTTGGCCCTTCAAATGACCTTGACTCACATTTTGACCTTGACCTTGTATATTGCTCACAACTATCAGAACATATGATATTGATGAATAACAGTCAAAAATTGACATTTTTATTCCTGTCACCTTGAACTTGATCCAATGACCTTGGTACTCAAACTTGACCTAGATATTATTGAAGATGTACCTCCATACCAAAAATGAAGTTTCTAGGTCAAGTGGTTCGAAAGTTATAGCCCGAACAGACCGACAGGCACACAGACAGACAGACACGACGGAAAACATTACCTTCCCGCCTACGCGGGCGGTAAACAGGCAAAATTCTCGCATAAATATGCTAATATGTTTGCAGTTGAACAAAATGGACAAGCAGAACAACCATCAAGTGCAAAGAATGGTCCAGATATGGACACACAGCTTGCAGACTTCTTGGCAGTAAGTACTTGTACGCGCTCTTACTTGTGCAGTCGTAAAATATTGTTGATCTATTTTTGCACAACAATAGCTGGTAAGTTTATGTACATATATTTTACTCTACGTGTATTCATTAGGAAATTGAGTCGATTTCTAAAGATGAGGCTGATTCTGAAGAAACAGAAGGCACAACTACACATGTAGAGACGGCAGCAGCAGATAGTACATCAACAACGCCGCATACTTCAAAACAAATTACACCCGTGGGGAGTTCTGAGGAAAGTGAGTCGGAGGAGGAAGAAGAACCTGCACCAGATGTCACAAAGCCTAAAGGTAAATGAATAAGTTACCCTTCAACATAAGCTTACACATTTTCACTGAAATAAACCTAGAGTAATATGAAATAAGAAAGAGACACGGAAGAAGGAAAAACGGATAGCAAGGTTTAAACGATATGCTTATTGATCAGGCATAATGCGGTACTCGCATATTGAAGTTTGAATTATTTAACGTTAACTGATTACATTTTTATTCACAGAACCAAGCACAACGTGGCAACACTGCTTAGATGAAGGAACTCAGCATTATTATTACTGGAACACTGTTACTAATGAAGTTACGTGGGAAATTCCAGAAGAATACTCCAAATATCTTCTCTTGCTCAAGGAATATGAAGAAAGACTCGTTAAGTATGAAACTACTATGAAAGAGTGGGAAGAGAGAAAGAAGGAGCCAAGAAAAAAGTTAGTAGTCAGTATTATCAGTTTATGCATCCTAATTTTTTCCTTTATCGTTAAAATGCATGCGACCAATGAACATCTTCTTATTTTCAATACAGGAAGACGAAGAAGAGGAAAGTTACCAATGGTGCAGCAGATTCATCCGCAGCTGAAAACATCGAACCCAGGCCATTAGTAGATTACAAGAGTGAAACCCCTGAAATAAAACCGAATGTTGAACTGGTAACAAATAAATATGGTAGAGGACTTGGATTTTCAGCAGAGGAGGGTGATATCACTCCATATGCACCAAGACACCGTGCAACATACCCAGTTAACTTTGTGAAGGGTGAGACTGTGACAAATAAACTGCCAGAACTCATTCCCAAACCATCAAAAGTAGAGCCAAGCACTAACCAAAGTCGAAACAATAGTAACAGTAGCACAAAATCAGATAGACTGTCGCCAGCACCCAGTTTCCCATTGCAAACATTAGATAGGAATAAGGAATCAGATAAGAGTGACAGTGATACAGATGATGATCAAGATGATGCAGTTCAAACCGCTCAGTTGCCAACCTTTCCCACGGCAGCCAGCGAATCGACACAAGCATCATGTAATGGCAAGCAGAGGGAGACATCGGTCGATTCGAAATCAGAGTCGGACATGGAATTGGAAGATTTTGATGTTGATGACATCGACCGACAGTTGGAACTTGCTTTAGAAAAGAAGGTACGTGGATTATGAGTGTATTAAGGCAATTTATCAAACATCTGCAAAGATTCTCAAATGCTTGCGGTAAGAAAAAGCTAAATGTGTAAAACTTTGTTTTGCATACCATCTAATTGCAGTTGGATGGGAAACCAAAACAGAAACGACGTTTGGAAAACGATGTAGACAAAAATGACGTGAAAAAGAAGCGTACCCGGGAAGGGTCACCACCAGTACGACCACTGCAGCCAAGACCTCCAGCTTTACCTCCAGATGACAAAGTAGAGAAAAAGAAAATAATTGAAGAAGACATTAAACTGCGGGTAGGTTGCTTTAAATAGTTAACCGTATCTTTTGAATGTATTTAATTCCAAAGTTTGGGTAGAATAAAATATTTATACTACTTTGCACATCATTGTCTTACTCAATTTTCAGGCTGAGGTTGCAGAATTGGCGAGAGATATAGGTGACAAGTTGGATTTCCTTGAGATATCCAGGAAGAGTATGTCACAGTTACAGATCCTTCTCATTGAGACAGAGGTAACATTTAATCTTGATTACATAATATTTGCACACTTTAAATGTGCCTTGTAAGATATAAATCAAGGAACATAGTATGTTACATAAAAGTTTGAGTATTTTTATGTCATTGTGTCCTCTTTATTTGTTTTATAGACTCGTATATCGGATTGGAGAGAAGGTGGAATGGAGTCAGGCTTTATGCTGAAGAAATTACAGGATGCTGGGAAGCAGTTGAAGCGCTATGAATCCTCAGCAGCACCATCTGGCTGGTCCTGTCACTGGGACAGGTACGCCACATTTCAATTTTCTACTAATCGAGATTTCCTCTTCAGTAATATTAGATGACACGATTCAAATAAAGAGAGAAATTCCATACACGTTTGGCATTTAACGTCGAGAAGACTTTAAAAAATTGCTGAAGTCGAAGAGGAAAGAGTGATAAGAACTGAGAAAAAGATTAGAACTTTGTGTAGCACACAAGTTTGTTGAAGTAGGAGGAAAAAACTATTGTGCTTTGTTATGAATGCGCTTGTGATATGAAAATGTATGCTGGCTGAGAGCGACACCTACTGGAAGACAACGTGAGACCACTGGCGATGGAATTCAACACAACCAGTATTCTCAACAGGTGGTGAGTGATAAAAACCTCGTTAAACTTGTTTATAATCATCTAAGTTACTTGTTTGTTTTGTGGTCTTGTAATGAAATGTGGACCATTTGGTTCATAGTTGTCTAGTGGAGACTACACCAACATAAAACCACTAAACTAAATGCCAAAGCAGCGAATTGTATAGAATTTTAATAGATACTCATCCGTTGGCACATACAGTTTGCTTTCAAAGGAACACTTAGTTTTTCAGTGAGTCTTCATTGTGTGTAGAAAATATAAATCCTCATTATGACATACTTTCTGTACTTGTCCAAATTCGCTATTAGATAGTAATCCATACATATCCAAACAAACTGTCAATTCAATCGAATAGAAAGAATATCTCGAAAAATCTTTATTTTGTATCATATTTGTCTGTGCAAAGCACAGGTGCTATTAAGATTTAACGAGTTAATGTGATAATGTGAATTCAGTCACAAAAATATATCTTTGTCACAAAAGAGACATAATACCGTTGATTTATGATCAGCCTTTTTTATATGTCGCAAGTTACTGATGGATATGTTTTTGCAAAAAAATGGGTTTTTTTACTAAACAATCTTAGTCTTTTTGCAGACATTTCCAGTATGCAGTGTACAGTTGAGGAAACGTCCAGCCAGTGATTCCTGTTCGTACAGAACTTCGTGACTCCGCATCCGATCCTCGTAAAATGATTATTATAACTGCATCTTGGTACTTTTATTGCTACAAATACCTTAATATGTTCTTTTTCTTCTTCCTTTTCATGGGATGGCTTGTAGGACATATAAGCGGTACTATTACTTCCACAACACAACGGGCGAATCGTCATGGGAGTACCCAGAAGACGAGGCCAAGGATAACGTTACGTCATCTCAAGTTCCAGCACCACCTATCCAACAACCAGGACACCCAGTGGTGCATTCAGCTGTGCAGGTAATGATAATGATAAATTTGAAGAGTAAATTAACAATACAAAAATCATGTTAAAAAATCTCGAAAATCTCGAATGTATTGCGGTATTAATCTTAAAACTGACCTGCCCTTCGGCCCAATAATTACTATTGAAGAATGACGACTTGCTGCTGTATTATGCCTATGAGGAGGTAAGATGGAAATTGCATTAAAGTTGTTTCATGTGTTTTTGTTGTTCCAAATTACTAATGTTAACAGTAAGGCAGTGCGCATTGAAAATATAACTTTCAGTTTGGTATCGGTTTAAAGTTGCCGACTGCAGTTAACATGGATGTGCAGCAGCATAGTAAATCCTCGCTGCAGTAGACAAGTAGCCTTGCTATCCCTTTAATTTGACAAAGTGCGGACATACTACGTTTTCAGAAGCATATCACCAACAGGACTGAATGAGTACCGGTTTTGTTGAGGTGTTAGTACACTAGATACACGGGCATCAATGTACATGTACATATATTTCGGATAGGATTCCACATGTAAAGTATATCTTTGACCAACAACTTCTAGCAATCTTGCACATAGATAATAATGATACTGCAAAGTATAATTCAGTTTTATAATTTTTGTATGAATTCAGGGACCACCACCGACGAATGCTGCTCCTATGAACCGAGACCAGCCCATTCACTTTGCTGGTTTAACGGCTGCACCTCCACCGCCTCCCTCTCACCCTGCTCCAAGCGGCCCTTCCCTTCACCCTGCCCCATACCCTGACACGACGGTTCCTGCTCCCTCAGCTTACTACGAAGCACCACTGAAGTTACCCCCGGGGATAACAAACCCACCGCCACCTCCAAGTACTAGTCCGCCCCCACCCCCTCCTGGCACAACTCCCCCACTAGATGGCTCTCCTGCTGACATAGATATGCAGGATGCTCAAAACGAGGCTGCAAAGGCAGAAGAAGCTGACGATGGGAACGTGATTTCGGCTGCACCTCAAATCCGACAGAACATTGATCTCAACGACGGTAAGAATCAGAACATCATGTGACACTACTTTTAGTTTCAATTACATCTTGGCCATAAATACATGTAATTCAAATGATGTTTAGTTTTCTCTACTGCATAACTATACGTTTGGCTCAAAATCACGGATACCTGAGAACTCAAAACAAAGATCATTTAGAACTCTTTTTGAACCTTTCGTTGGACACAAATAATATTTGGCATTTTTGTTACCAGGTCAGTCATTAGATGGTGTACCAATGGCAGATGCACCAGATGTGGATGCAGAGGATTTACCAACACATTCAGCTGTGCCGCCTGCTCAGCCGCCGACCGGTCAACCTTCCACATCTTCGTTGCCGGAATTGTCATCAACTGCAGCTGGCACTGGTAAAGAGAAAAAGAAGAAAAAGGTTGGTATATTTCACAAGTCAAAATTCAACCGTATTTCTCAAATCTATGTGCACTCCGTACATAAAATTATTTTTAATTCAAAAACTTCTCAGTTGCTGTTTAACAGGAATTAATAAAGTGTAAAATGTTCTTCGGTTTTACCTTTTGTAGAAACTAGGTACAGGGCTGGCCATGAAGAAGAAGGGTGTTGGTAACTTGGTGCAAAAATGGCAACAAATACAGGAAGAAGTTGCAACGAAACAGAAAGATTAGGTAAGGCAACGTGATGACGTCATTTATATGTTTGATAATTAAGGCAACGTTATGATGTCATTTTAAATGTTTGATTATTCACTGTAGTGTGTAATCGTAACATTCTGCAATATTTTTAATGTAACAATCGGTGTTTACATATTTGCTTATCTTTTCAGATGCATTATGTGCTCAGCTCGGTGCTACTAACTATATCCCGGTCGTTCAAACATTGACGAACTGCGCAGGACATTACTCTTGAATTCTATTGATTTATTAAAATGAAACAGGATGTTAGGACATGTTACAAGGTTCATTTAAATGAGGACATTGTACTTAACCAAACAGAACAATCATTGTGCTTATATTGATGTTGCTTGATTGAATGTAAAAAAGGGAGTGAAGTCTAAATGTGCATTTCATATTTCATGATATTTGGTGTGTTGCTGTATTATACGTGTATATAAAACCTGAATTTGATATAATCTGAACAACGTTTGTGTTGAAGTATTACAAAAAGTAAACCACGAAAACTGAAATTATGTTATGCTTGACTTTAACACAAGGATTATGATGAGTTTGAGAGAGACAAAGGTCATGTCTTTCACATTGAGTGTTGATTAAGTATGTGTAACAATCAGTAAAACACTTTTCGTAAGATGTTTTGCACTTCAGAACTGCTATATTCAACAGGGACTTCTTTGATTATATGCAACAAACGTTTCAGAAAACGATCCGATTTTTCAGCAAATCTTGTTCCCGCCTGAAAGTAATTAGTCGTAGATCTGCACTAACTTAATGTGAAGTAAGTAACAGTACTGTGATGCATGTGCAAGGCTGGTCTCGTAAACAAGTTGGTTGTCTGTATGAAACGTTAGTCTGTTTCATATATAGAACTGTCTTGCCAGGTCCATTCTATATTTCACATAAATTGTCGGTAAGATATTCCATATGTACCCAGTAAGATTCTTCCAATGGAAGACGAACTGTGCACACTCTTACGTGGTTTCGAAATAATTGTGCTCACTTTGAAATGGTTCTTTTACAGTATTGTATATATATATGTGTAAATAACATCGATAATCGAATAAATCTGTGATGACAATTTGAATAAGTTGTTCATTTCATTTTCTGTGTTAAAATAACCAATTCGACCAGAACTTTATTTTGATAAAATCATTTTGAAGAAAGTACTCTCAAATCATAATTTTACAATAACTGGTTTACCTGCTTCACTACATCGGTACCGGTTTACTCTACAAATGACACAGTAATAAAACAGGCTCAAATTGAACACTAGGCTTGTCCAACTAAACCAAAATCTTGCCGAAAAAACTTTTAGGGTGATCGGTGATGTACTGAGTGGTGGTCACGGCACAGGAATTATATTACTTTTTCAGGCATCAAAAGCAGGAAATTTAGATAAACTGGGGGAACTTTCTGAGAATACAGGGAAGTTTCCCAATTTCCCTACCAAATATCTATTATTATTATTATTATTATTATTATTATTATTATTATTATTATTATTATTATTATTATCATTTATTCGTTTCATAACATAACAGTGTGTTTACAGACAGTTTCAATTTGTGTGTTGACAGACAACAAAACAACAAAAATGTATTACAATTGGATATTATGAAACGGGAGTGTAACTAAACCTCTCGGTTGTACTGACGGATCAGTGCTACACTCCAAATATACGAATGTGTTTACTTCGATATCTTAGATACTCAAAATAAAATAACACAAACTGGTAACCAAAAATCAACATTACAGGTGCAGGAGAGCCACATGTAGATGCAAATAATGGAAAAGAAAGTTTTCATAATTGATAATTGGTGCTTTATAATAGACCCTGTGTTTACAGAGAATTCCATTTTTTAATCATACATTATGTTGTTACAGATGTAAGAATTAAATTTTTGGTCATTGAAACATTATCGTGGCATATCAATGATGTATTGAATAACCAATAAAATATATATGCAGTGATTTTTGCTTTCACATTTTCATGTTAGTAAACATATCAGAACATCCCTTATATTTATAAATGAACATCCAAATACTCTTGGTAAGGTCATTTATGGAAAACTAGTAACAGTAGTAAATAGAAATAAGTCATGACAAGATCCTGTCTAGGATGACATCTATCTAGGAAACAGTTTCTATGTTGAATTAAGACTGCATAAAAGACTACTTCAACACAGTGCAAAGTTCAGTGTGATCATTCCCAAACCATTGCAGGTTGCCTCTGGATATGGGAAAACCCAAACAAAAAGAGAACCTGAAACCAGGCAAGAGCCAGCAGCTGCACATCAACCCAAAGGCCACACTTACAACACTCGCAGTAGATCACCCAATTGGAAGCCAAGATTATGGTTGTGTACAAGTTCAAGCTTATCTAGTGATGATGACCTCTAGTGATGAAAATCCTCACCACCCAAGGCTGATGAAAATATACAAAAACTGCCTAAATATATTGAACCATGATACAATACTCGTTCAAGCCGAGGTAGCACATCTGGAATATCTAGTGTCTCTCATGACAAGAAAAATGTGTCAAACCATAGTATCCAAAACATTGATGAAAAACCAGCACCAGCAAAATTACGGAAACAAAGCTTTGAACAAAATGACCAATTTAGTGTAAACAAATGCAAAGATGCCAAAAATGAAATCATTCAAAATCAAAACTATTGGAATTATAAAAGGCAATCAAGGAAGTATCTGATCTGTGAAGTATGCAAAACAAAGTGCAATGATAGGGGAACATTAAATGCACACTATTGGTATACACATAAATCCTTGGTGACCTGTGAGACATGCGGACAACAATTCAAAACCCCTAGTACCATGTGCCGTCACTCGTATGAACATCATCAAAAAAAACCACAGCTGCACCAAATGTGGTTCATTATTCTTTTTCAAGAGTGAGCTAATGAAACATGCAGTATGGCATCAAGTACATCTGTATTTACCCTGGCTGTTAACAAAGTTACAAATGCCCAGGTGACCTAAACAGGCATTCTGCAGAACATAAGAAGATATGTTGGGCCTGTGAGTATTGCAGATACAAAACATTTAACATTCACCATCTGCACATCCATAAGCACATGCATAAACTGCCACAGTATCAATGTTCTACATGTGCTGTCAAATTCATACACCTGGAACAATTACTTTGACATTGCAGAAAATGCAAGAGATCTGAAAGTGACAAGTATTAATTAGACTGAGTGTTTGTTGTCATACAGTGAGTACATTTGAATATGCAATAGGTGCTACTCAAGCCAAGTGATGTCAAAGTGATAATTTGTACTCTAATGGTCTCATTGTTATTAATTGAGTACATGCATCCATGTGATATATGATACTCAAACACTGATGCATGAGTCTTAGTGATACATGCTTTGTTGAATACATGTGTCTAAGTGATAGGTGTCACTTCAATGGCAGCATTGCTATTTGCTGATGTTCTGGGTCCATGTATTATCAGATACACTCCTCCCCGCTTATATTGATATCACTTATATCGATATCCCACTTATATCAATATATTTTTCCGTGCCAAATTTCTTCCATTGACCTCAGTGTTAATTGTTATGCTTATATCAATATTCCTATATCAATTTCCCCGCTTATATCGATATTTCCAACACAATAGAAATGCCCTTAATCTATATTTCTTCTTCTTATCACAGGTGATGCGCGGCCGATGTTTGCACTTTGCTGGCCCATGTTTGTACTGTATTTAACACATTTTGAGTCTAATCTCAACATCAAATGAAAAACTCTTGTAACTTGTACCACTTATTAACATGTATTTATTTTACTCTGGGTACCAATAAACTGTTACAAAACAAAGAAATTTAATCTTTCTCTGAACTGCAGAAATTAATAAACAAGTCTTTAGTTTCAATTAAATCAGCCGGTGCATCTGGTGCATATTCAGAAATATCAGCCGGCCGACAATATGATAATTACATATGACACCTAATTGTCATGATAATTTTTATACAGTATGTGTACATACGTTTACCTCTAGTATGTGTTACTGAGATTTGTACTGATTTAATATGACACCTAATCATCATAATATTTGATACAATATGCGTACATAGAGACCATTGTGTTTACATCCAAATTCTGTTGCTAAAATAGCTAAAATCTATGCTGAAATAATATGACACCTAATTGTCATAATATTTGATACAATATGTGTACATAGAGACCATTGTGAGACCAAGTGAGCTTTGTATAACCATCAGTTATACAAAGAAAATATTAATTTATCATACAGCAGTATTTATCATACGTATTTACATAAGGGGTACATGACACCTAATCACCATATAACCATCAGTTATACAAAGAAAATATTAATTTATCATACAGCAGTATTTAT
>JBCAUI010538816.1:0-10923 GCA_038406195.1 Haplosyllis anthogorgicola
CAACCCAAATGTAAACAAATCAATGTAAATAGAAACCATGTGGACTAAAGAAATACTAAAGGTGTCTGCACAATCTGGGCCTTGTGATTCGCTACGATAGTCCTGATCTGGAGGTACAAGCCAATCACCACAGCTGTTTCAGTAGAGTGACCGCCTCAGGATCTGAAGGTCATTGGTTCGAACCCCACCAGTGTTTATTCACCATTGTTGTCAAAAAGAGAATGTGAGAAGTGTGTCTAGTTGCCTGCTAACACTGTTACCTTCAGTGTCCATTCATATTGAGCAGAAAGTGGTGCAAATCAAAAGTAACTTTGAGAATCATTGCATGTAAGTGAGTGAGCAGATGAGATCAGTTACTCGATCAGAAATACCCTCGATTAATCGGTTTGTTTTTTATCACGCGACTGAGAACCTTGCTATGTATCGAACCAGGTTATGGTGAATCTCATCTTTAAAGGTGAGAGTTGTACATAAATCTGTGTAATGATGCTGGGGCTGATTAATGGACGTGACTAAGTAGTTTTTGCTGGACGAAAAAATTGTTTAAGGAGGGACCACAAGGTGGGTCAGACTTCTTAAACTCTGTTAAGTTCTCAGCATACACATTTATAGGAATTTGAAAAGTGATTCATCTCGTACAATGTTAAAAACGTAAACTAAGATACAATACAGTGAAAATAGAGATTGTATTGTTCGTCCATAACACAACGTCTTAGAGGTAGGTACCACAAAATGGAACTCTACGAGACATAAATGCTAACCTCCCCCGACACATGCTGTAGGAAAAACACAGCAGATGCTGTAGAGGAACACTTTGAATGCCTTTGGTAAACGCTGTATGATAACCTCAATTGTCACGCGTTCCACTACAAGCCTGTTCCTCCATGCAAAATGCTCTAGTGGGGGGCAACATTACCTCCGGCAGATGCTCTACTACTGGCCCTGTTACCTTCAGACAGATGCTTTAGGAGAATGAAGAGTACTTTAATACAATTTGTGTACAACTCGGAAGACAGTTCTAACCGCAACAGACCCGTTTATTTTCATCACAACTATCATCGCAACTTCTTACTAAAGAATCTAAACCTTATAGAGGCCATATGGTACAGTTTGCAGCTACAGTGTAATACCTAAAATAATTCGAACTCACCTGTAATTATCTTTTTTATCACTATCTGAAATACGCAAAAAAAGAGTAACTTTGCAAGGATTACCAGTCTTGTCTTATGTAAGGTCCGAACTATTCCCGGTCAATTGTCTGAACTGCACGCAAGTTACATCAGCCAAACTTCAAATTCATCAAGTTATTACCAAAATATTCATGAATACAGAAACGTAGTCAATGGCCATTCATTTAATGTCCTCTTAAAGATTTAGTTCCTGAAATCTAATTTTTATGATGCAAAACAAGAAACAGATACAGAAACACATACACGCTCATATGCAAGTGGAAACACTTTAGCTTTGATCATGTTTGAGGTGATAACAGCTTATCTGCAAAATAGTTTTTCATACCCACAGAAAGCATGTAAAGAAAACCCAAATACATAACGAGAGAGATGACCTGTCGGTACACAAACCCTCATGCCGTATTGTTTTAACAATAAACATTGAACTTCTCATTGATCTAAACCCCACATATTTGCCAAAAACCTTTTAAAGGACGAAGTGTTTAAACCTCCCTACTGGTTGGCCTTAAACAAACAAAGTGAACCTTTAAAGCTCAGCTTGCTGTCCGTTGTGTAGCAGATCTCAATTTTTATGTTTTCCGCCCGACAATAAGTTGTGGAACGACTTTAAAGCACTGGGCAGATAACTGTTTTGAGTACTGCTGCTTTCATGCTGAGATATTTTCATATCTGCATATACCTTTAAAATGTATACTACCATACAAATAATGCAACATAAAAACTTTTGCTCTCACATGATGAAAATTTTGTGTGATGGAAAAAGGCAATGTCCAATCTCGGCATATTGTTGCTTATCGTCTCTTATCGTCGGGCGGAAAACAGAAAATTGAGATCTGCTACACAACTATTACAGAAGAGGAGGAGAAATCCACAGATCATTCTCATTGATACAGAAAGCCGAAATGCTCTTTATCGGGAATTCGGCTCAATAATCCAAAGCCAAATATCAAAGACAGTTGTTTCATCACTTGCTCCAGGCTGCATAATTTCTATTATTCATAAAAAGAAAATGTAGTCTGCACATGATTACCTGGAGACTGCCAAAATAAACACTGAAATATGATACAGTATCGATTTATAAAGCTGTTATTGTCTACCTTGCAGTAAAATGAAAGTACCAAATTTCTGGTAAAACTCAAACCATTTGACTTTTATATATTGAATAATAATAATAATAATAATAATAATAATATATTCCACTGAAACCTATTACCTATGATTTGTAACTTTGCAAGGCACTTTAAAGTAAAGTTTACTTTGCTCGACTACCGTTTAAAATTTAAATGCGTTACACTATTAATCACTGATAACTTATTGCATTACATAATTGATTTTTAATTTGTCATGAGAAACGGTTCAAATGACATGATTTTATTTCACTTAAATTTTTTCAATTTCCATTTAAATTAAAGTTTTAAATTACTTTGTAAAATATTTTAAAATTTAAATTAAATGGAATTGTTTGAATAATTGATATTCTTACGAACATTGTAATTTCTTGACGAAATCTCGGATTTCAAAATTATCGCGTAACGTTTGATAAAATGTAAGCTATAGTATTGCGCTTAACCAGAGATGGCAGCACCTCCTATCAACAGGTATTGACTCCTTTCCACAACGTGCCCTACGAAGTTACCACAGTCACAAATTTAAAGCAAAAAAGATCTGTACTGAAGGATTGAAATTGATTCAACTGCTGCATCTTTAGGCTATAAAAAATATGAACTTTCGTGATCAGGTTTGGTTAGATCCGACTCAAAAGCGTAACTTCATAACTTCAAAGGTTGTTGTGGTATGACGTCACTGCAGTGATGTTATGACGTTACGTCCTTGGATGCCGTAGTGATGGCAGCCGTGTCTTTTTTGCGCAGTTACTTTTAGATCCACATATTCAGATTATTAAAAGCAATTAACTAATGTTATGCAATTTTACACTGAAAAGGTCTTTTGCCCACTGTACTGCGGCGGTCAAGTGCTTAAAATAATAGGAACTTGTTTTGGATGCTTGAAGTAATTCTGAAACGAATAACACAGACAGGCACGTCATTCACCCGAGAATAACTTCTGGACAAACATACTGTCTTGGTGAAAAAAAAAAATGTTGCAATAAGGTTAGGATGCCAAATGGTGACGGCTTTTTTCTCTTTTCTGACGCTGGGTTTTATTTGCCAAAGATGAATACATTACATTACAATAAATCCTAATTTAAGTTTTTCGTCGCAACTATACCTGTAAACTATGTTTAAAAACCACAGAAGAAGGAAAGTTAATAAGGAGAAAACGGGAATTTGCTGTGACTCTCCTGATAACTTGCTAGAAGATTCCCTTCGGATTAGCATAAATTTTGCATTTGACCTTCCTTTTGAAAATTCTGCAATTGACATGTAAAATGACAAATCCCTCGGATTATACTCTCAAACTACAAGTCTGCATTTTCACTTTTTGCGGACCGAAGTCTATTTTGGGGCCACTGGTACCCCCTGTTTCGGACTCTGCCCATGTGTTCCAAAGCCAGGGTGGATCTGTAGCTGGCCTGTCGGTACATGTGTAAGTTATTGGCATGGATATTTAAATTAAATGGTTACTCGGAGAGTAACTGCTACCTTCACGTACATTGCAACATTTGTTGCCATGACCCTAAATCAAATGACTTCTCCAGTGACATCATAATATCATAATCAGCACACCTTTGGCAAGTCGCCAAGTGTCAGGATTGCGTCAAAATAGCTCAAACTCATCACTTAGCCACCAGTTGCTCAGGTGGCAATAATTTTAAAATCTGACGGGGTTTTTTTTGTTAATGTAAAATGGGTCTTTAGGTCTATGTATTTTTTGTGAAGACACACCGTTTTAAAATGTACTCATTCGTTAAATAAATTTAAAATTTTGAAAACTTGAAAAAAATTCATTTATAACATGTGTGTAAATGATTTATTCCTCTTTCTATTTGCAGGTGAGTGATGTTTTCCATTAAACGTAATATGTGACAACCTTTCGTGAGTACCCATATCTACCTTATTTCCAATCTCAAAATCAGTAGTAAATCCAACAGGCAATAAGAACGGGGATGGGGGTTTGTGGGATTCTATCTCCCTACTCCTGTAAAAAACATGTCCAAAAAGATTGCCGCCTTGTATCTCGAGTCAACGCCCACCCATCGCCCCCCCCGCCAATCAGACAACATAGCTGGATCCTCAACTGCTAAACTTTCTGGGTTTTTTTTATGGTAAGCGTATGCGAAAAATATTTAACTTGCTTCCTAATCTTCACTGCTATGAAAACGTGCAGCTTCTCATCACAAGGATGAAACCAAAATCCAGTCAATCTGTGCCTACACGTGGTTTACAATTCAACATTGAAGACTAATGACGTGACGTACAAGCGTGGTGCTAATCCTCGCTATAACCCTTGGTTTCTGACATGTCTTCTCTGATTGTTATGGCCTTCAGCTCGTCTCGTCTCTAATTTGTGTCACATCAATAAATCTCGTTAAGATCATCTGTTTCGACTTTCTAGGTCATTTGATGAACAAGTGCAATTTGTACAATTGATCGAAAGGGCAGTTATGTGTATGCATTCTTCTGTATGTCTGTCTGTGCGCGTAGTATTGTCTTTCTCTATCTGTCTGTCTGTCTGTCTGTCTGTCTGTCTCTCTCTCTCTCTGAAAAAAAACCTTAAAACCTTTATTTGCTGTTGGTTAATTCGGTTAATTCAGCCATGTTAACTGTTCGGCAATCTCCGCAGTAATTTTCCATATGTTTTAAAAGATAAATCTGGCACCGTGTCAGTTCAGCGTAATGCTTGTCACTGTTTACAGGGTGTCGATGTAAAAATAAAACTCGACACAATGTATTGGCGATTAATTCTTAATGTAAATTTGTTTATCTGAATAAAATGAAATTATTGCTATTGTGAGATTAGATTTTTTTCCACGTACACGTACACGTACCAGACATAGTTGCAAAAATAAAGCCTAATGGATGCCTGGATGGTGTTTGTCTTATGTGCTAGCTTAAGCCACTCTGTCTGGTGGCTGCCTGATCACTTGAAATGTCTGGTTGCTAATAAAATAAAAATCATTGGTGTCGAATTACGCGTTGTATTTATCTGGTGGGCTTGGGGTGTTTGGAAACGTTGGTTTGTTATGAAATTTCTGGAGAAGAAAAGAATGAATAAAAACATGGATGTCGAACTGCGTGTTGATCCCATCCTGTGAGTTCCGTTATGTTTGACAAGTTTGATGGTCGGTTCGCGTGTCAGTGGACGAGTTGGTTTTTTCTCCACTCGGCCGCAATCCTCCTTTGTCTTGTTTCGTTTAATTTAAATTGCGTTTATTGAGTCTCGATGATTGATTAGCCAACTCGGCCTAATCTGACGAAGATTTGTCTACCTAGTTGTTACAATGTTTGAGTTTTGGTAAAAAAAAGTTGGTTTTAGTGGACTGAAGTGCATTTTACGGGACCTCAGGTCCGCTTTGTTTCGGACTTAGACTGGCTCTGCTCAAGGCTTTCAAACCTAGGTTGGTCCTTGGCTTGCTTGCTTGCTCATTGCCGTACCATACGTGTTATACTTACTCATTCTGCCTGATAGGAATATACACTGTATGGGGGTGTTAGCAAGCAGAAAAGTCAGACTTGTAAACTATTTTGTCAAGCAAAGGTGAGGTTATATTTTATTTATTGATTTTTTTGTGGCGGCAATTTCTAAGACCTTCAACTTGGATCCAATACCATCACAGAAAAGTTGGAATTTCAACAAGTAAATGACTTTAATATTTTTGTTTAAAATAAAAGCCTTACACATTTTATTGATGTTTGCCAAAAAGTTTTTATATATGGAAGACATTTAAAACAACACAAAATAGCTCAATCGACCAATGAAATACGATGTACCATTAAATCTACCAATCAGGATAAGTAGAACATTATCTCAATTGATTATGCCAATTTATGTAGTGTGATGGTAATTCGGGTAATTAATATTCAGGTAATTAATCAACTTCAAAGGATTTCGGTCTCAGGTAAAGTTGTTGTGGCAGCTTCTCTTCATAATGTCAATACATAAGCACGGAGATTGCTTCCGGAATTAAAGAAAACAATAAAGTGCAGTGGTTTAATGAGTTCGTTTAGTTTTGAGCATAAGAACCGTGTGATTTGATGAAATAAGACAAATCTGTCGACACAGCCACACAATTTCATTGCCAGGGAAATATACGCAGCTGCTCTTGTCAGAGCAGCCGGTTTACCCTGCTAGAGCACACCGGACTTGTCCAATAAAATACAATTAGTTATAAGTAGCATGCCGAACTCAGAGGCTAGACATGTGCTACTCTACCCAGGTATAGCAATGCACCCCGTAATAGCTGGTTCTATTTTAGTCCCTCAAATTCATCCATAAAGGGTTTACTGATGTTGTCCCAATTCGGCACTGTTGACATGGCTTGCATTTCTCTTTCTATCTATTTTGTTATGTAATTGTTTAAAATCTTTTTATAGAATTTTAAGACCCAAAGTATAACATAAATGAAGAGGGAGGAGCCTCTGGTTTCGGACAGATAATTTATCAGCCTAGAAGCACGGCCTTGAGATGGGTTTGTTGCGTCTTTCTTTTGTTACGAAATAAGTCTTATCAGGATTTACAGCCTTCGGTTCTAAATTTACATTTAAAGATGCTGTTACACAGGGGAACTTTGTCTCTGGAAACAGTCTCCGGAGACAGTTTCTTGCAACAGTTTCCCTGTGTAACAGCAAAGGTTTCTCGAAACTTTGTCTCTTGCAACTTTTTCATGCAACTACCTGTCAAGATCAGAGAAAAGTCATGTGTAGTTAATTATACAGACCAAATTTATAAAATAATGTCTTTGCACCCAAAATTGGAAAGTTTCTTGTCAAAAGTTTCTCTGTGTAACAGAAAATTGTTTCTTGAGACAAATGTTTCTAGCAACTGTTTTCTGAGAAGATTCCCTGTGTAACAGCACCTTAGTGGATTGTGTTTTATGGATGAGAGTAAGAATAAATTCACCAGGGTACAGATAACAGAGAAAGCTCTTCTTTGATGTCGATGTTTTCTTGGCTTATGTAAAGTTGCTTCGGTAAACCTGTGCGCAAGAGATTACAATTGCAGAATTCTGAGAGTGAGACTTTCAATTTAGTCTATTCATTTTTTTTGTTGGACAGGGGTTAATTTTAAGGGACCACGAATTACTCCTATTTTGGATTTTGTATGATCCTTCCCATGAGTTTAAAGCAAAGGGTTTTCTCTCGCCTGTACTTGTGCAACTTGCCTTTGTGCAGTGATTCTTCAGTTTTAGTATGGTTTAGTTGGCGCAAGGGAGGCCTGGGTCTCCTCTGCTACTGGAAATTGGCCACATTTGATTGGGAATTTCAACGAGTTGTTTGGCGAGCTAAAGAGGACCCCCAAAATAAAAGTTTAGTACTTGCAGGGGAGCTAAAACAGTTATAATTGACAGAATTAGATGTAAAACGGGCTACCCGCGAGTTTGTAGTGGTCTCTACTATATTTCAGCCGGACAGTTAGGTATCAGATATCACAAATCAGTTTTGCCAGTATTGGATATTTACACAAATTCTAAAAAAGGAAAAATCAATGATTAATGGCTATAAATTATTTGCAACTTGTGAATTAAATCCCATCCGTACGAACAAATACACATCCCATTCCCCAACCCCTCCGCCGGCAAATAAAATTTAAAGAAAGTGTTAAGACCGCGCTCTGTTAACCTACATCGTCAGCCGCCCTGACCCAGGATCGCGGTCTTACAATACCCAGGCTATTCCCTCGTGTCCTGAGCGGTATTTCACGAAGGGATTTTTAGACTTATGGGAGGTCTAACTGTATAAACTTTGTACTGAACATAATTTTTGATTTCATGAAGAGAAATATGAATTTCTAAAGTTAGGGGAGGCAAGAGACACCCATAATCATTAAAACAGTTATGTCAGGTAAACTGACCTAACTGGGGGTAATTTAGTTTAAAAAGGAAGGGACCAAAATTAGACAAATTTGGCCTCATGTGCAAATGCTGTAACATAAGTATGAAACCTTATAAATTAATAACATTTATGTTGGAGGAATAGTTATGTAAAACATAATTAACAATAATCCCACAAGTCATGTACCTTCATAAAAAACCGCCCAGATCTCAATTTTTCTGTTTTTTTCGCCCGACGATAAGAGACTCAAGCCACAATATGCCAAGATTGGACATTGCCTTTTTCCGTCACACAACATTTTCATTATGTGAGAGCATTGGTTTTTATATTTTATTATTTGTATGGTAGTACACATTTTTAAGATGTGTGCAGATATCAAAATATTTTAGCATGAAATCCACACAGTACTCAAAATAGTTATCCACCCCAGTGCATCAAAGCTATTTCGCGACTTATCGTCGGGCGGAAAAATCGAGATCTGCTACACTACTGTTTGGGGAAAACATTCAATATCAAGGACCCAAAGTTTCTCGATAGCATTCTTTATTTAAAACTCTGAGACGTGAATATTTTTTCGTCGTTACAAAACAGCCAATATATTTCTCACTCTATGGAGATTTTGCACTGGAAGATGCCGCCCTCTATGCATGTTCCATAGGCCATCAATGGGGGGTTTTCGATTTGCGACAGATACTACGACCACGCTCCTTCAAAAACAAATATACTGGGTGTTCTCTATTGTAAAAGCGCCTTATAATTTTCAAAATCTAACTGATGACATTGTGGAGTCTATGGAACTTTCGGTTGGTCATTCTAATTTTAGACATTCGTTTACGTGATTATTGTATACACTGTTAATACCCTGTAATGCATTTAACTGGCCTAATCTACATTGTGCGAGGATAGTTCAACTTTGGTCAGAGTACAGATCAATTCACTGACAAACGGTTTGGCCTGAAATGGAGGAAATTCACGCTGTTCAGGTCAAAGAAACAGGGTAAAAGTTATTGTTGAAAACAAAATGAAATAAAGTTCAAGAGCTGGGCAGAGGTAAGTTTGAAAACTGCATTTTGTGCCTTAAACAACAGATGCCAATACAGGAACAATTCGGTCAATCTAAAAACTGTAGGATTCCATGCTTTACTGTTTTGCGACTGCAAACAAAAACATACGTTTTGACGGTAGGCAACAGACACGCAATTATATATTTTGAATTTAAATGATTATTTCTACTCTATTTTATGCAAATTATGATAAACATGTGAACCGAAATTTGGCCATTTTACTTCAGCACTAACATCTCGGAAATTTTCAACATGGCACAGTTGAATTTTATTCGGTTTAAAGACATGTCATTCCAAGTCTTTTCAGAGTGCATAGCGCGTACCTTACTGAGTTCAAATAAGTTTTATACAACAGTGCAATAGAACAATACACTGCACGAACGTTTTAGCCTAAAACAGGATAAATAGAATAAAGTATCGAATGTAATAACAGTGCGCAAATATGAAGCTGTAAGTAGCAATGTCCCGAGCTGCTGCTGTATGAACTGTCATTAGGTTAATCACCATAACAATAGTTTACGTACTCAGCCTTATGTTTATTCAGCTCTGCACAATAAACAAACCATCCATCTACCTGTGAGCATTCATAGTGAGGACAATAGTCAATGTGTAATAAAGGCCATATTGGTTACACGTTGGGACAATGGTGATGGAAATGACTAAGGAACACCATTCTAAATTTTTACAGAAGTATAAGACTTTTCTGTTAAGATCTACACTTAAAGCCATTAAATAGGAATTAAGATCATTTTTTGGTTAACACTACATCAAAGTCTAATTTGAACATGGAAAAGATGTTATTTTTATTCAGAAGAATTCCACGTTTTCTTAATTTTTTGGCATCAATAGCACAGCGTCCAAGATCATTTTTTCTAAAATTGAGGAACAGAAAAATAAAATGTAAGATTCCACTATTTCAAAATTAAGAGATTTTTCCGTTTTCTAAATGGGTTTTCTACATAAAGCTTACGTTATAATATTCCATTGTAACTTAATCCCATTCTGGACGTGTCCAGCAGCTGTGTATCTGCACCGGAGTCTGATAACACCCACACTACATGTATTTATGACATGACTTTAGGCTTTTCCCATTAACATTTGATATTTATAATAGTACTAGGATTTACATTGGATTAATAGAAGTAATCCAAATCCAACAGTAGACACAGATAAAGGGTTAAAGGCATGGCTCTTAGTTTTGAGACCAATAGAAAACCAGGCTGTATTTTGTAGGATTCAATTCATGATGCAATTCCTAAATAGGATTATTCAAAAGATAACTTTGTATGTTGGACACACATCAAACCAACATTGTGTATCAAACATTAGATATATGACTCAGACAATTGTTTTATAATTACTTAGATGTCTTCTTTTCACATAGAACTGGAAATGGAAAGGCCCTGGCTGAAATCTAGCTGCATTATAGGCGTCGGCATTTTGCCTAGGATGAAATGTTTCTTTATGTCTCTTTAGGGAAAGAAGTCAATTATGGGAGCAAGACAAACCTTCACAGATCCACAAAGAATGAAATCTTTATATGGATTCCCTAAACTTTGAAACCTGGGTGTATTGTGCAGATTAAATACAATGTTTTGAGATGGGTTCCTATAGAGTGGGTGTTCGGAAACCGAAATCTGGGGCAAGCGAAAGAACTAAGCCTTTTTGCTTATATCTCCTGTTCCTTTCGGTTGACTTTTTGATGCTGCCACCTAT
>JBCAUI010538827.1:0-10923 GCA_038406195.1 Haplosyllis anthogorgicola
GCATGTTATATTATGAAAAACCACTCATACGCCATTCATATATATTTAGCACTTCCGGCATATTTATTGCACTGTACATTTAATACATGTAGAGGGCTCCGAAGCTGTACATTGTTTGTACTTGTCTTTGAAGTTGTTGTACCCCAGTATATAAACCAAAGTGGAGCTGCTTAGCTCTCTCTCTCTCTCTGGCTTGCTCTCTCTCTCCACCAGCAATTTAGACTGCTCTTCTACTGGCCCACCCTAGACAAGTACAAACCATACAGCCACAGCTTACAATGTAATCCTAGTTACAATAAACTGATTAAACCTAAAGGACCACATCTCGAGTTGATTTGTATGTTGGAACCAAAGGACCGAATCCGAACACAACATATGAAAAGGAATGTTTTTTAATTACACTTAATTGAGCATTCATTCAGAGCATTTAATTTTCTATTATTAATAAGAAAGAGTAATAGAAAATAGTTCATAACTTCTGATACCATTTACGACCATTCTTTGAGACCATCTTTATGGTCGTAAATAACAGGTGGTCTTAAAACACAGGGCTGATCACATATCGTAGGTGGTCGTAAAACTCAGTGGTCGTTAATGACAGGTTTTACAGTCATATTTCATTCTCGTTTGTTTAGCATAAAACTTTGTACGGTGTAGGTACAGCTAAAATAAACTATAACTAATCCACCTTTTTGTTGGAGAAATAATAAGTTCCCATTTTTGACGTTCTGCCATTGTAATGAAACTGATGGCCATCTTCATACCTGAATTGCTCATTATAACTTGAGCATATTAATCCTCATCCTCAACAGCCAGTATCATTTTAAGTTTATGTGCCAGAGGGCTGCAGCTACCTTAATATATCCTTTAAGCAAGAAAATCGTATTAAAGCTAAAAAACAGACCTTTGTAATAGCTCCCTTTTATATCTTTATGTACGCCATTGATATGATTTTCTTGTAATCGTTAAAGAACAAGGTTTTCTCAAAACATAGAGATATTTAATTGCCAAGCTCATCACACCTTTTCAATGACAAAAGTCACCTTTACATTTCGGTGCGTTCAGTATTAATTGTTTCAAAGTAGAAATCATGATTTATTGAAGCAGTTTTCTTTTGCAATATCAATAAGCCAGAAAACCTTGGAGAATTAGACCACACCTATACCGAGTTCGTTATTCCTCTAAGCAGACAATTTTTATTACTTCTGACGTACCTGGTTGAAAATATAATAATAGACATCAAATGTTTAGTGGATCCTTCGGTCACGTTTTGCAGTTTATCACAGTATAAACGATGCGTTATCTGTATATATTTGACCAACTTTTTCTGTGATTTCCAGTCAATAATACAAGCAATGTAAACCAAAATTACGATACAGGTGATCCCTCTTAGCTCGAACACGGATAAGTCCAAATATCGTTTTGGTTGACATTATTTGCATAATTAGACTTTTTTCCAAATTAATTTTCCTGCCTAATTGGGCTAAGTAGCCTAATTCCCTATACCATGTAATAACTGTAATATTGATAATAAACTGTTTCTTGAAATCTAACTAGTTTTGTATATTTCAAAATGTTAATAACAAACCAATTGTTGATATTATTTATATCAGTAAGTACTAATTAATATTTACTTTTACTAGGTACAATGAAACATTCAAAACTTACATAAATAACTGGAAATAGGTGATGAAATGAGACTAGGTAATGAGTCTAATCCTGGCTAATTAGACAAGTTAAGCAGGACATGAATTAGGAAATACCTCTTTTCATTTTAAATAACGAAAATGTTTAATGTTAAAAAAAATACAGTAATAACTATAGATACAGCAATGGCTTATTGCGACGAACCATGATTATTCCGAATACGGCGGTTTTCTTTTTTGTACAAAAACATTGATACATGTATATTTTATGGTCAATGGTTGTGAAAGTGTCACCTTCAGATTCCTGTAACCATTATTTTTGCGAAGAGAGTAAGTTTTAAATAAAAGTCAAAATACTTACTTGCTAAAGAGTTCGTGTTGAAAATTCTGTCATGCAATCCTAGTCAATCCTTCAAAAGGTAACAACACAAATGTAATGTAACGGCTACAGACTTGTAAGAGGCATGAAGCTGTGCTCGCTCTTTTATCGCATCACTGAATTTATTCGCCTATCGTTTTGTTGTAATCTACTTGTAAAGCTTTTTATTCTTTGGATTTGTCATTGAAAAGACGGATTTCAAAATAATTTGAATATGCATACACAGTTTCAAATAACTCGCAGATTTTGTATAAACTTATGAAAAAACATCACATTTTTCTGATATTCGGAATAATATTCGGGAATACTACAAAAAAATCCTATTAGAGCTGTAATATCTATACCTAATTATCCATCGTTACATGCAGTAGAACCGGCTTTAATAAACCATTGCTTTGTGCAGTCAGCTGACAATTTGCGTCCAATATGTAGGTTTTTCTTACATTGTTTGTCGGTAAATCATTGAAATCATCACTGCTTTGTGAGACAACCTGTCATTAACGTCCAATTTACATTATGAGTAACAGTTGCCCCTCAAAGCAGATTATACTGTATACACGACAAATAGATCTATGATTTTCCTGTAACGTGCACACAAATTAAGCAAAATTACCTCATTTGAAAAAGGTAAGTACCAGAACCTTAAAACTTCTTGAAGTAATTACGGGTACCGGAAGGACGCTCATAAGGGCGTTATCCCCGGGATACGCCAATGATCCTGACATCTGTTGTGTTTCAGATTTTTCTATTTCATTTTCCTTTAAGTAATTGTGGCGGCGAGTAATTGTGCCACGATGTCAATGGCCAACCCACTGCGGAAGTTCACCTACCTTGCTCTTGCTTAAATAAGCGGTTTACATGCAATATTTTTTGTCAATAACTCTCTTAATGACTGAGACCCCACTCCTACTCATTTCATCTAACGGGCAAACAGATGAAAAGCACAAATTACAATTGAGGAGTAAAATAAAAGATCATGAGTGCTGTGGTCTCTTGAAACAAAATACATTTTAGTTAAGTGGTTGTAACCAAAATGTCACCTTTGAGACGTGGTATCATGCAGGAAACAAATGATGAGCAATTGTTAAATTTTCTCAGATTGAATTTTTTTTATTTCTGGGCTCCAGAAACAGCATTGGGCGTTCAAGAAGGCAGGGTCTCACAATCCACATTTTCCAAATGACTGTGAGAATAGAAAGTGTTTCATGTGGGAATTCCAAATAGACCTTTAACGTTTCTTGACCAAATTATGTACTGACAGAGACTGAAATAATGTTTGCGTGTTATCCCACATCTTCGCTGTTCATTACGTTTTCCGTCATCAAAAAGAAATTGATGCTGATGTAGAAGTGTTCGGAAGGGATATCGCATGCCTAATTTACCAGATTGTTGTTGAACTGCTATAAATCAGTTATTTCCAAATTATTTCAATAATTTCCATTGCAATGCTACCAATGTTTAGTTCAATGAGATGATCTACTGTTTGTGATGATGAATGACAAAGGAGTGGTCCTTGTTGGTATCGTTGCATTTTAAAGTCTAATTAACTGATCCAGTGTTTCTCAGAAGAGCTAATTAAGATTTGTTGATGCATTGAAATTGTTCATTTTTGCAGTTTAATACACATATATGTATAACTCATCAGCTTTTGCTGGAATTGAACAAATGTTAATCAGTGACAAGCCAAAGATAAAACAAACCTAGGTAAGAACTACAGCCTGTGCACAAAGGAAATGTACTGGTGGCCGTACTTTCTACTGATTTTACGAATTGGTGATATTGAGATGTGTTCACTCTGGTATCATTTTTGCCTAATATTTCCGAAATCCTCTATTATCAATATAAACTGCATGCAGGGTTTGATAGGCTATTAAGAACTGCCTGAAAACAGCTTTTCTCATTACGATTCAATCAATTTTAAGCAGTGGCATTTGGCCTTGTGTTCAAAATTGGTTTCATCTAAATAGGAAACTTTGACATTTTACTCTAACTTCTTTTATTAATTACTGACAGTCTTGAAAAAACAAAATCTTCCTCAAATTGTGGACTATTCCTCTGCCATTTTTTTTCAATTAATTACTCCTATCAAATCAGTTTACACGATAAAACCTAATCAGGAAGATAATCAGAAGTCACACGACCATTACCAGCCACTTTTGTGGGAAGGTAGTGTTTTCAGTCGTCACTGTGTGTCTGTCATGGGATCGGTTGTGATGGACCGGTTGTTCTGATGGATCTGATGTTTTGAGATGGATCTGTTGTTCTTCTTCATCGACGCCAATAGTAAAGTTGACGCCTTTTTTCAAATTTGAAACGCTATAATTTCAGCATACAGAGGGATGTGTTACAATAAAGTACATTGTTCAACTGTATCCTGAACAGTTTTACTATTTGTCATGACAATTACGTAAAACAGTAAATACATTACTATACCTAATCAAACAATTACTGAATATTAGGAAATTTACACTAAATGATTAGTTTTTAATGACTGCTTTGTATATTATTTCATATGAATGTACGCTCATTATATTAGTTATTTGGTCTATCTAGCCTAATTTTACCTGATTTTGTAAAAACGCGAATGATTAATTTCCTAGAATAGAAAATGGCAGATGATATACAGTGTCTGGATAAGCACCATTCTTTTTGAAATAATATTCATAAAAGATAAGAAATTATTGTGGCAAAATAATTGCCGACATATACCCGAGTTACCTGTACCTTCGTCCCTAAAGTAGCTTTCAAGCTGAGAAGAACATCAATTAAAATAACAAGGTGTTCGTTTCGCACCTTTCATCCTTTTCTTCCATATCACTTTCAAGGCTTTAACATATTCATTTTAAACGATAACTAAATGGCTTGACATTTACTTTTATTCTTTGCTTCTGTTGTTTAGAGTGTAAAGTCTAGTTCTTACCCATGGAAAAAACCCCAAAATAACTATGAGACTTTTAGGCCCAAGTAATTTAAAACATATAAATATTTTGTTTAAGACCTCTTACTGCATTCGTAAAAGGTTCACGATCAGGTTACAAAGCCCGACTCGTAGACCTGGAGCTTTAAGTATTAGCTTAAATTAACTTTGTGATTTTGCACACCAAGAGCCTCGATAATTCACATGACAGGCTTCAAGTTTACCGTTTAATCGTTCGCTTCCAAAAGCAAGAAATGCTATAAAATCTCGTTTTACCTTATTTGCTGTCTGCATATTGCGGGAAGGTAATATTTTCAGTAGCGTCTGTGCGTGCGTGCGTGCGTGCGTGTGTGTGTGGTTGGGTGAATGGGTGTGTGCATGTCTGTCTGGGTCTGGGTCTGTCTATACAGGCCAAAATTTTGGAACTGCTTGACCGAGAAGTTTCATTTTTGGTAGGAGGTACATCTTCTTAATATCTGGGTCAAGTTTGAGAACCAACGTTATCGGGTCACAGCAATAAAGTTAACTGCCAAATCAAGAAATTATCGTACTGTAGTAGCTGCGCCTTAAGTTTTTATTTGTTGCTGCGAGTTCAATAGCGCGCCTTGCATTAATTTAGTATTGTACATGCGCACTTGTCTACCATCAGCATGGCATTGTTCAACAATAAAGATCTGGATCATTTTAATTAGATCTAATATTTCTTTGTTCTTTGTGATCTGCTGACTACTATATGGTGTCAGAAAATTAGGAGAGGATCCAGTTCCTGCATAGACATGCAAAAACCAGCATATATATGTGTTTTCAGGTGGTATTTTTCACTTTTATCTGCATGGCCTTGATGGAGGATGACATTGTGCTGACTTTTGCTGACAAAAATATGAAACTTTGGGATCTCAGTATCCAACAGTGGTAGACATTTGCAAAAATCATATTAAGCTCTATATACCTTTGGGTATCTACGGTGTAAATCCTGTGTTTTCCAATACGGCATTTCTTCAGGATAATTATTTCAATTTCCAAACTGAACTGAAAGTCAAATTTCAAAATGGCCACCGCCATGCTGCTTTTTGGAAACCCAATTTAATCTGGACTTTGCTCCTGTTTTCGTGACATTTTTCAACGTTGGATTTCATCCAGAACAAGGTGGTTTGTGCAGTTTAGTGTGGTCTACAATCTGTTGATGTGTTTCTAATGATACAATGCATATATCCAGAATTTTATTTATATATCCACAATCTGTGAACTTTAGCTGATGTTTGTTGATGTGTCACTCTGACAGAGGGTCTGCGCATACTGTCATGGCTGACCAAGGAATTTTTTTGTGAAATTACAAGTGGATTTTCAGTGTTATTGAGGTATTTTCTAACTTTTATGCCCCTCTATAGTGTGTAAAGTGGATAACAGTCAATCAACTTGATTTCCATCCATTTACTTTGGAGAAATTAAGCCAAATGTGTGTGTTTTAAATTTTTCAAAGTTGGAACTTTTCGCAGTGAATTCTCCGAGCAATTTTGTCAGTGTGTTTCATCTTTTCTTCTGCAAAAATGGCTGATATGAAATTTGTTCAATCAATCCTGATCAACCAACCACAGATGGACTGGAAATCTAATAATTTGTGTGAGGTGTTTAAATTCTTTCATGATCAAGTAGACCTAGTGTTGGTCAAAGATGCATACAAGGATCTAGAAGCAGATCGTAAAGTGCCAACTTGGTTAAATTGGATGGGTCCAGATGGACAAGATTTACAATGATTTGATTTTCAAGGATGGGAAAAACAAAGACACCCTAAAAGATGTGCTGGATGCATTTGAAAAACATTTTCAGCCTCTACAAGCTATGGTCCATTCTTGGTATACAATGGGAAGTCTTTACAGTAATGCATGTAAGGACCAAAGTGATTTCATGTCTCAACTCAGAACTTTATCCAGAGATTGTGCATTTACAAATCCTGACAAGGTGGTGAAATTTCTCCTTTTAATGAACAACACCCACAAGCATGTCCAGGACCAGTTGTTAAAGGAAATTAACAAAGACACAACTATCTCACAGATGTTAAACATAGGTCGAAAAGTGGAGGCAACAATTGCAAGTGAAAAAATGGCTTAGCATTTACATAATGCATCAAATGATAACAAATCAGTTGATGGCATCCAGAAACACCACAAGCATCACCCTACACCTCACCGTGGGGGTAGGGGTGGTGGCAGAGGTGGCATCCAGCCACAAAGTCAAAGTCACGGATGTTCATGTTTCAACTGTGGGAGACAACACCAACCCAAACAGTGTCCAGCCTACAACAAGACATGTTACAGTTGCAGAAAAACTGGTCATTTTTCTGAACTTTGCCGATCCAGAGGTGCTTCTCCAAATAGACAGCAACCAACACAGCGTGGAACTGGCCATGGCAGGGGGCAAATGGTTGAGGAGGTCACTCCAGAAAGGACTTCCATGATATGGAGAAAGATGAATTTGAATATGACAGCATCAATGTAATCTGCTGTGTGTGTTTTGACCATCACTCACATTTGTCTTAGTGTTATTCAGATAATGTTATGTTTGATGAATTGTCTAAATCTAGTGGTTCTAGTCACATTTTGACCAATGTACATGCAAGTAGCTATACTGGTGTTAGTTAGAAAATATGATTCAAGATCGATACAGGTGCTGCAGGGAATTTGTTACTGTTTTCAATGTACAAGAAATTACATCCAAATGTATCTAATCGGTCTCTGCAACATAGCCATGATCAAAATGTAATGCTTCAAGCTTATAACAAAAGCGAAATTAAACAATTGGGTACATGCACACTGTCACTGTCAAATTCTGGAAAATCAGTATCCACCAGTTTTTACGTCATTCCAGATCAGTTTAAGCCAATTTTGGGACTCCCAAGACCTTGTCACTTTAGGTCTAGTTTCCTTTAATTGTCCCACCACTGCAAGTTGGTCCACATCTAATGAATGTACCAGTTCTAATTTCAGCTCGAGTGAAATTGATATGATTACGATAGACAAAGACAAGTCTCTCCATTTTAGGCTCCACCAAGACATGTACCAATCGCTTTAAAATCAGAATTCAAAGCTGAGTTGGACAGGATGGAGGCATGTGGCATGATTTCTAAATTGGACCAAGATGTACCAACAGAATGGCTCAAACTCTTTTGTAGTTGTGAAAAAACCAAATGGTAAACTCAGAATTTGTCTTGATCCCAGACAATTGAATGAAGCTATTATTAGACCAATTTGTTGTTCCAAAACCTTAGATGAGGTATTGCATGAATTACGTGGCACAAAGCGATTTGCAATATTTGATGCAACTAAAGGATTTTTTCATGTTGCTTTATTACAGGAGGCCAAAATGAAAATGGCTATGCTTACACATGAAGGGATCTACATTTTCAACTATCTTGTGATGGGCATCTCCAACTCTGGTGACCTATTTGAACATTGTCTTTACGAGCTGTTAGCTCAGTTGCGCAACACGAAAAACATTGCAGATGACATGTCAGTGTATGGTGAGAATGAGTTTAACACAAGTGTTGTCGCTTTTCTAGACCGTTGCATGGAGATTGATTTACATCTCGACCCCAATAAAGTGTCAAATACCTGCAGTACCATTCTTAGGGATGACGTTAACAAAAGAAGGCATAAAACCAGATCCAAAGAAAGTAGAAGCAATACAATCATAGCCTGTCCCTGCCGACAAGACTCAATTACAATCATTCCTTGGTTCTGTCAACTATTTATGTCATTTTATACCATCTCTTTCAGATTTGTGCAAGCCACTACAACAGCTGGTAAAACAGAATTTGGAACTTTTGTGGACATCTATCCACAATACTGCTTTTAATGCACTCAAGAATGCAATTAGTAATCACTGTTTGTTGCAATTTTACAGTTCCAAAAAAACTTGTATATATAGAATGTGATGCCAGCAAAGTTGGTATTGGATCTGTTCTTTTGCAGCCTGACAACGGAGATTCTGTTATTTTTCCAGACGGACTCCCAGATAATTTACGACTGAATGCATATGCATCAAAATCAATGACGGACACAGAAAGTCACTATTCAAACATTGAAAGGGAACTTTTAGGTGTCCTTTACTTTGTTGAGCACTTCAAACATTTTGTGTATGGAAGGCGCATTATGATAATAACAGATCATAAACTGTTACTGTCTATTTTCAGGAAATCAATCTCACAAACATAACCACATCTTGCCAGAATGCTACTCAGACTTGCTGATTATGATTTGAGAATTGTATATCAAGAAGGGAGGAAGATGAAGCTAAGTGATGCACTTAGTCGTAAATCTGATCACCATGCAGGTGCTGATCAAGGTGCCCAAAGAATTAATGTAACGATACATGATGTAGAAGTTAATGTAAGTCTTTCCAAGTTACAGAGATCCAGATTGCTACTGAAAACGATACCATTTTACAAATGTTAAAGAACTACATCAATGATGGCTGGCCCCAGTTGCAAAGAGTGTCAGGAATCTGTAAGAAATTATTTCACATTCCATGATCAACTTTGTATTGTAGATGCATTGGTACTAAATGGAGTTCATGTTGTTATTCCCAAATCACTGCAAGAGGATGCATTGGAAAAACTCCACAACGCAGGCCACCAAGGTGAAACCAAATGTATCCTTTGTGCCCAAAATATCATGTACTGGCCAGGGATAAATGAGCAAATAATCAATACAGTTAAGAACTGTAAAATTTGTCAGAAATTTCAGGATGCGCAACCGAAAGAGCCGATAGTGCAAGATGATCCAATTCCCACTGTACTGTGGAAGAAATTAGATGCACTGCACTTACGCTGAAAATTAAGAAATGGTTGCATTCCTTTGTATTCACGGTTTAAAAGCTGTGCTGGTGAAGGAAGGTTGTCATTAATTGGGGTACAAAGGTACTTGAGAAGGCCTAAATGCCAGTCTGTTTTCAATTTGTGACATTTGTGCATAATATTCTTTACCATTCTGACTCCATGCTCCACTGCATTAGCTTGATGATGATGTGCAGAAAGAGGGGTTAATTTCACATCAATCGACTTACAATATTCTTTGAACTGATCACAGGTGTAGTTTGATCTGTGGTCACATACGAATTCCTCGCACACACCATGTTCTGAAAATATTGTGGAAAATGCTGCAATGGTTTGATTAATGGAGTGATCATCAACTTTACAGACAACAATACATTTGGGAAATTTGTCAACCACGATGAGATACACTTGTCCTGAAAATTCAAACAGATCGGAATATAATAATGACAATGCAATTTTAGAATATTTTCAGAAGTGAAAGGAGTCTAAAGAAAGCCAGTACAATAAAATGGCAGGGTGTGAACTGGACATCCTACCTGTTAGTACCAATGTCATGATTTTCTGTAAAGATCAGAAACCGTCTAAATAGATTCCAGGGTGTATTGTAGAGCACAAAAATAATAATAAGTCTTACATTGTAGAGACAGAGATGGGACAGGAGGTGTCACACAATAGGGTTGATATTCGCAAGTCATTACTACCATTCATACCCAAGAAGAAAATCCTTTACAGTGTAAGACCAACTCCCACTGCACCACCCAACCCAATTTAATGCCCATTATAACATCAAAGTGTGCTGACAAGGTGTTGAAAAATTCCAAAACTGGCTTAAATTCCATCCTGAAGTGCCCCAACCCCACTAAGTCAACTGAAAATACTGATACAGTTGTTAAAACCAGAATCGGATGTGAGGTTCACTTACCCAGGTGTTATCAAGAATAATTGTTAAAAAATCACGTATGTGTACGTCTGTTTCTTAAAATAACATTAACTGCACAAAATGTGTCAAATCAAGTGTACATTCTGTGATTTAAAAAGTTTTGATGTTCATGTTGTTTAAAATTTTTATAAACGTCCAGTATCAATTAGATGGATCATCAGGATCAATTGAATTTTTATTGTGATCTCATGTAAATCATGCTAAAATATC
>JBCAUI010538838.1:0-10922 GCA_038406195.1 Haplosyllis anthogorgicola
AATTGTGCAAAAATAATTACTTTGAATGGGATATGTAAGTAAATTGTCACTTTAAATCCACTTTTACAGCTAAACTCCAAAAAAATTTTCATTGCTGTTTACTTTTATCGTTTTAATAGGTTTTGGTTGTGGGGGGTTTGCATTTGGGGGCAATGTAATGGCTTTGCAACCTACTGGATTGTCTAGTTAAGCATGTGTTTATTCTCCATCTTATTGTTACAAGTGGATTTATTGGTATATCCCTGCGATAAACATAAATGAGAAATGATTATTTCTATGAGTGGATTTATTGATATATGCCATTGAAAATGAGATTGTTTTTAGCTGATACAGATTATTATGAGAGTGTGTTGTATCTTCTTTATGCGATTAAAATATAATAATTGGCCAATGGGACTGTATGCATTGTATAAAAATATATTATTGATATTATTGATTAATAAAATATAATAACTGAAAATTTTTTCACAAAGTGTCATTTCCTTTTATTTTTCTTTTATTTTGACATGGATTTATTATCAAAATCCAAAATAAACATCAAATGTTTCTATATATACTAAATTTGTATATATGTAAATGAATTACAAATTTAAGCTAGGTAACTATTGTATCAAAAAAGTGTCATTGTAAATACAGAAAACGACTATACAAAATCAGTACTAGAATTTTACTAAATGAGTAGCTACTAAAATTGTGTCTTAAAAATCTGGCACTATCTGGCACTGTTAGTTTTTGTACTTGCGAAATTTGTAGTTACAATTTCTGTAAGAACCGAGAACGCGAAATCTACTTTTTCCAAAAAAATCGCTACCTCACAGAGCGCGAGGCCTTCCTTTACCTTTTTACATTTGCACTTTTCCAATCAATAGTGAAGGTACACTTACAAAGTACATATTAAACTTACTCCGTTGCCCAAATTATGCTATATTATTGAGTGTGCCGTTGTCTGTAGATTACCTCCAAGCTGTATTGCAATGGCTACGGAGTCGGGCATTATTTCTGTGTGTCTATTTCTCTGTTATTGAGAATCTTGTGTGAATTGTTTGCGTTTTTTGTTCTTTGGTTTTGATTTTCCCGGCAAATCTTAGTTTCAAACATCGGCCAAGAAATCGATTACATACTAATATAAAGTAGAAAATCGTTATTAAGTAAGGTCACGATGACACATAACATCTGCTGACTTCCGAGATTCAAAACAATGTCATGAATATCACTTAAAAGAAAAATGAATATTGACGAAAAACACAGAGGGCGTATCTTATTATCTAAAAGAAAAAAAATTACATTGCGTAATGAAAATATTCTTAATGCCAATGCAAAATAAAAGCTGGTCGTCTGCTGCATTGACCTGAGTTCGTCTGCTACACAGCTTCATTCGTTAAGCTGTTCAGACGCAGTTGTACGTGTAAATTAGTACAAAGCATTTGTACAACCCGATAAGGATCGGTAGAATTTATTCGACATAACTGTCATGGAATAATATATGCTGTTTGTAACAAAATCCTAGTCGAAGACATAAATCGATAACGTTTCATGTATTGTGAGATAAACACACCGAGCCAATTGAAGGGGGAAATACCGGTAGCTGCATGAAAACGTAGTCTACGGCGTTAAGTATTGGATACATAATCTGTGAACGTATGGCAATAAGCATGCCAATGAAAATTCCACAATTACGAAAGCCAGTGCTGTGAAGTCTACCTGAGCGACAGACAGTACAAAAGAGATGAGCGGAGAAAAGCAGACACTTCCATTGTAGACATATGGATCTCTGCTGATCTAAGTGTGTCATTTCGGGGAAAAAAAGCAACAGTGAAAGAGCAGCACTGCATAATCTCGTTCCTACATAAGGAAATGGCTGATTGTGAGAGCGTGATAAAAGTAAAGTGATGCATGGGTGGACAAGGCTCATTTGGACCTGAAATAGCACCAAGACTCAGCTGGTGACTGGGCCGTACTATATGTTTGTATGTGATGTATAAATCGAACACGAACAGCGGTTGGTGTTGCCTGCTCAACCTTCCTGGAATATGTCTGATGAGTGTACCGAACACCAGAGAACCGACAACAAGGCGAAGAGCACCATTGTTTCCGCAAACAGAAATCAGTATTTATAAATGGAATTAAAGATGGATTTATAAGCCAAACTTGATGCTGAATGAATATTAATTGCCAGCTTTACAATTGGAAGCTGTGATAATACGGCATTTTGTGATTTGGAATTTTATTTTTAACGGATAATTGTACATATAAGGAAATATGACAACTTTAGCTGTTCAGGTAAATTTTAAAACTATAAACTGACAATATACTTTTCAAAGTTTGAAACACATTTAGGTTAATGTAAGCAAGATTGATTTTTGTATTTATTTTAAGAAGGTGCGTGTGAAATTTAGATTTTTGTCATTTTACGCCATGGTATAATATTTACTGTAATGACAAAATGCTCAATTGCTATGCGGCGTGATTCATTCATTCTGCTTGCATTTATGGATGGTTTCCACATGTAAAGTTCCGATGTAGAAGAAAAACTCCTAATGGATCAAACCTTGCCTTTTACATAAGAAATGTCCGCCCTATTATTCAATACCATTTTTTATTAAATAATAAAAAACGAATGCCAGTTTTAGACTCCCATTTCCACAATTCAAAATGCCAAATCCAAGACAAATGAGACAAAAATATTTTAAAAACAACAACAACAACAAAAACCTTTCGTTTAGAAAATAACGAATTAATTTGTATGCAGGTCAACGCGGACAATTTTGGAATATTTGAATTTAATACTAAGTAACTAATTCATTATTACGGAGTGACCTATGTTACTTTTGGAAATAATGATTGGAAATAAATGAGAAATAAGTAAAATAGGTCAAGTTGATATTCTCTTTTTGGCAAGTTAAAGACAGACTTCGCAGCAGGCAGACTTGCGCAGAAATGAGTACGCAAACAATTCTTACGGACAATTGAGGCGTGTTTAATATTATAATTTATGTTTTAACATCTCAATATTCTTATAAATTTGACATGATATTATACTAGGGAAAATTAAATTTAGAAAAAGTTTAAATTCTTTGGGAGAAGCTTCAAAGATGGTCCTTAAGTGCTCAGAACCTTTCAAAAATGAGAACATGATTATTTAGGTGCCAACACCCTTCAAACAGCAAACAAATATTATTTACACTCATTTAGCCCATTCAACAATTTATAACAATGTATGTCGAGCAAACGAGCCAAATTAAAAGAGCCCTTATTGTCATAAATTCTACCTGAAATATTATTTATTGCACACCGTTTCAATATAGTCTAAATCAAATTAATTACTTCAAAATTTAGTATATCCGTAGTTTTTAGAGATATTTAAAAAGGGTGTTATTCATTTTTTGTTTTCTTTACAAATACTTGTTTTACGGCTGTACTTACCATGATTGAATAATATTTGAACATGTATAACCATGTTTGATAATTATGAGCATTATGGTACAATGTAGCCGTAGATAAATGTGGTAGCAGCTGTAAGAACCAACATGTACTCACACAGTGTACATACCTCAACACACATAACATGGTCATGGCGATTCACTCGTTTACGTTTGAAATTCAGTTTTATGTGAACCCAAGTGTGGAAGTGTGTTGAATGAAAAAAACTACCTTAAGACAAGGTTTCTTAACCAGAAACCATTTAACCCAAACATCGCTTTCTTAATAAAACCCCGTGAAGTGTGCGTCTTTCAGATTTACTGGAATCTGTTCCCCATTAGAAGAACTCTTACTGAATCGAATATGTACGCCTCAGTCTCAATACATTTATCCTAAATGCCTATTTCATGTGTACTTGCAGGGTGATTGGGTATGGCTGGAGCCGGAGAAGCCAGGCGAGTTCGAAACCTCCATCGGTGCCATTGTGAAGGCATCGGAGGGTGGACAACTGCGTCTGCTGGATGATGACCAAAAGGTACGTATCCCAAATATTTCACTTCAAAATGAGTACTTTCGTCGAAAATGTCGTTTCGTTTGAGGTTCAACGTGCATTTATAATTAAACCTTACATTGTGAATACATGGATGGCCAACAAACACAGTACCCAAATATACAGCGTTTCTCCCAGTATGACTTCAATATATGACAACTGTAGAAGCAGTCTTGAGCGGCACCTGTTTTGTGCGATATCCTGCCTTTTATGACAGCTTTATCATACTAAGAATCCGTAATGTTTAGTTTACCTGCCTTGGGCGATATACCTGCCATATGCAGTATTCTAGCCGCAATAAATTGTGGTGTTGATCAAGTCTGGTTCTACTGTGCTTTACTCTGGTTCATACTTATTATTTCTTTGACTTTCTCCGCAGGAACACTGGATAAAAGCCGGAACCAAACTGAAGCAAATGCACCCAACATCGGTTAAGGGAGTGGAGGACATGATATTACTCGGCGATCTCAACGAATCAGGAATACTCAGAAACTTGTTCATACGTTACTATGACAATCTCATCTATGTAAGTGTGCAAGGTGCAAGTAGCCTGTATCATATCGCCAAATGGCACAGCAACAACAGTATATTAACGAAGTGACTTCATGTCTTGGCTTCGATAGGTGTCAGTGGCATTTAAATGGTCGTGGCAACGTTGGTCCCAGAGAAGGAAAAACCTGAGATCTTTCCATAAAATATCCTTTTATTTCATCCACGTCAAAGGTTGACAGAATATCAAATTATTTGAACACTTTCCTGGAACCAAGTATACAAGTCGATTACAGTCACATGAAATTGACAGAAATTAGGGCATAATAATTTATTGTGCCTTTTTTGCTTTCAGACATACACCGGTTCTATCCTGGTAGCAGTAAATCCATATCAGATTCTGCCAATCTACACAGCTGAACAAATACAACAGTACAGAGACAAGAAAATAGGCGAAATGCCTCCACATATTTTTGCTATCGGTGATAACTCCTACACAAACATGAAAAGATACAGACAGGACCAGTGTGTGATTATCAGGTATGAGCAGTTACCATAAGCAGTTTCAACATGACTAGAACTTATTCTGCCAAACATTTTTCATTGCCATCTTGCACTAATTTAGCAACAATAGCAAGTCTGTAATGAGCTACAGCAAGCCTGTGTAACAGCAAGTTGTATTTTTTTGTAGTGGTGAGTCTGGAGCTGGTAAAACGGAAAGTACAAAGCTGATTTTACAGTTCTTAGCTGCTGTCAGTGGTCAACACTCCTGGATTGAACAACAAATTCTCGAGGCCAACCCTGTAATGGAAGGTAAGAAATGTGTGCAGTTAACTTAGCGATCTGCTATTGCTCATTCAATAAATGCAGCTGTAAATAGTGCTAACAGTGAATATGAGTACCAATGCCTTGATCAATATCCCATGAATACCACCAATGCATTAATCATCAATAACCTATTAAGCGAAAGACTATGTGTAAGTCGTTTTGTTTCATAAATATATCTGAATGTAGCGCATGTTGACAAGGTATTTGGAAATTGCAGCATTTGGAAATGCAAAAACCATACGAAATGACAACTCAAGTAGATTTGGAAAGTACATCGACATACACTTTGATGAACGGGGATCCATAGAAGGTGCTAAAATAGAGCAGTATTTACTGGAAAAGTCAAGAATTGTTACACAGGTAAGTAACACTAGAAAATATTGTTGGAGACCATACATTGAAAAAGTAAAGAATATCTGAAGAAAATATTATGTTCGTAAATGATAATACGAACGCATAAATAAACATTTAACATTTCTCATGATTTTGTCAGATGAATGATGAACGAAACTACCACATATTCTACTGCATGTTGGCTGGAATGACTGCAGAAGAAAAGAAACAGCTCGACGTAAAAGAGCCCACGGATTTCTTTTACCTAATACAGGTGAATACAGAGCTAAAAACATGAATAAAGTTGTATGTATTTCAGTGAACCAATGGAAAATTTGATTGGTTGTGTTGTATAACTGTCAATTGTTATGTATTTGTTAGGGAGGAGATGTTACATGTGACGGACGTGATGATGTGAAAGACTTTGCAGATATTCGCTCAGCCATGAAAGTTCTGATGTTCTCGGACGAAGAGATCTGGGACATTCTTAAAATTCTAGCTGCACTGTTACATCTTGGTAATGTTACATACAAAGCTACCACCGTGGACAATATTGATGCATCTGAAGTTGTGGCCAAGGATTGTGTCAACAGGGCAACTCGTCTTCTGGAGGTAACGATATGTGCAATTAAATATGCAGATGTGGCTGGTGTGCGAAAGTCGCTGTTAAGATCGCCCTTTCTAAGTCTTGTTAACATATAACAGAGTGGTCAACGTGTTGGTCTAAATAGATGTTGTTTGACTTTGTGTAGTAATGATATGCGTAATTTCTTATGCCAGGTTAGTGCAAGTGATATGACGAACGCGCTAACGTTGAGGACGATATTCACAAGAGGAGAAACTGTTACGACCACAATGAACACGGAAGCCGCAATGGATGTGAGAGATGCTTTTGTAAAGGGTATCTACGGACGCATGTTTATATGGATAGTGGATAAAATCAACAAAGCTATATATAAACCTAAAAGTAGTGGTAAACATACCAGGACTTCAATAGGTGTATTGGACATTTTTGGATTTGAGAACTTTGGCAAGAACAGGTATGTTCTTTCATTGAGACAGTGGTGGTCTTGTTTTGAATTTCGGGCAAGATAGGATTCAAATGGTCACAAGTTAAGAACGTGCATTAAAACATGCTATCATGACATGTCACTTCGATATGTGGGAGATGAACTATTTGAGAAAATTTCACGATATAAATTAAATGAATCAAATCGTCATGATAGAATTTAGTGTTATTTGTTTACATTATAATGGTAAATATTCTTATTTTCTTGCAGTTTTGAACAGATGTGCATCAACTACGCAAACGAGAATTTACAACAGTTCTTCGTTCGTCATATATTCAAGCTGGAACAGGAAGAGTACGATAATGAACAAATCAAATGGGCACACATAGAATTCGTAGATAATCAGGAGGCCTTGGACATGATTGCAGTCAAACCTATGAACATAATGGCACTTGTAGACGAAGAGAGTAAATTCCCCAAGGTATAAAACTTTCAGAATACTTTGTCAGAAAACAAAATTGTTAATTCATGAATATATGAACTGCATTCTTGAAACTAATTCTAAGGAACAAGACAATGCATTTTTGACTGGATTTATGTTTAAAAATGAATTAGAGTTTGCGTGATTAATTTACTCTTAGGGTACGGACCAGTCTATGTTGACCAAACTTCACAATCAGCATGGCAAAAATAAAAACTACCTGAAACCGAAGTCCGAGATGAACATGTCATTTGGTCTCAACCACTTTGCTGGAGTTGTATTTTATGATGCTAAAGGTATCTATTTTATTATATTATGTATTAAATTTACCTAAAACTTTGGTGTAGAGTATGATGAATTATCCAGCTAAGGGCATGTGTAGCTGTGTGGTTCATGTTTTATTATGTAATTGTAGGATTCCTCGAGAAGAATCGGGATACCTTCAGTCAAGACGCAATGAACCTGGTCCAAACAACTAAATTCAAATATTTGATGACTCTCTTTCAAAATGACTTCTCAATGGTAGGTAGCTAGTAAAGTTGGCTTTTGCAGTTGTCATGGAGTGACTTTTTTATTAAATATAGTTCCTAAAGGGTTATGTTCAATATCCGTATTGGTATAGCATTGGGTTATTGAATTGTGCCCAGATCATTCTATTTTGGCCATAATCCACTATTTCTATAGTATTTCATAGTATTTTGAATGGAAACGGTATTTCTTTTGACCACAGGAGACCAAATTCCCTATCCAAAATGGTTCCAGTGGATTTGTTATGGATTTGGTTCATTGATTTCAGTCACAGGTGGCTGAATCTGTTGTATTGTTACTGTATCTGGTGCCTGGATGCCCCAGTTACATACCCTAATTGTCCTTATATGGTCATATGCATAGAAACTGCATTTCTAGGGAGAAATGCTACTGTAGGGTTCCAACATGATCATTGGTCATGTGTGGCTCTTCTCCACTTCATTGGTCAAAATCCGGCGGTACACTAGGTGCATTTGGTGCAAAAGGGTTATCCAGGGTATGTCTAGCCAGTTTGGTAATTTTCCAGTCCGTATATGGTATCATGCAAGGGATGCTTGACCATATTTGGTCAAGTCACATGGGTTCCGGAACTGGGGTTGATCCACCCTAGGCTTGGGCTCTTCACTTGTGTTCATGCTTCAGCTTAAAAGACATTGACTGTTTGCATTGACAGACTTCTACATATCTCTAATATGGCTTCATCTAGACCAACAGGACATTGGGTTGGTATTTTGTACCACAGATATCCTTTACGGTGTTGAATTATTTGTGTGCATGTCTTTTTAGGTTATTTTGTAAGGTATTTCAGGAGTTCGTGGACTTTTGGGTAATTTTCAGTTGTTTCAGATAAAAACACCTGAAGTTTGTTGGTTTAATTTAGTTTATGTGTCATATTTATGCATATCCAGTACAGGATAAGCTGATTCTACTTTGAATCTGGTTCATTTCATCACTTTTTCCCAAATGCCAATGAGTTAAGTTTACTTTGCCACATGGATAATATTCCCGCATCAATAGTCAAGGGTATATCCCAGGGGATTCCTGAACAAGGAATATTGCTTGTGTTCTTTTAAAACATATTGTGGTCAATGTGACCAAGTTCCAAATTGTGTAAATTAGTGTAATTTCGCGTTCACCCCATATTCCATGCCAAATGGCATGTAATATCAAAATAAATCACGTTCATCTTCTTTGATGTTGTCTGGAACAGTACAGTTTCAGCCGAATGTCTATTGTGTCTTAGTTCTCATGCCTATTTTTATTTGTATCTTTGGCAGAGTAATTCATACTATATCTGCCCCAGCTGTTCTTAGTTGTTAGCCATTGTTTCCACCTGTTACCAAAGTGTTGTTGAACTATTTGAAAGGAGGAATAAATGTTTAAGAAATGACTTTAAGCTTTCGCCTGCTCTGTGCATTCACTCCGCCCTATAACCAATTGCAGCTACTCGACACATACATGGACGTACACATAAAACTATGTGATAACAATTATTACTCAAACACATAGGGTTCTGGACAGATCTGGATGAGCAATGTGGAGTGTAGTGGCTCAGAGTCCAGTCTGGATCTGTGTTCGTTTGACTGGGTGACGGACGGAACTTGCGACCACTCGATGGATGCGGTGGTGGAGTGTTATGGCGGTGAGTCCACGGGACAACCCACCACCCCCGAGCAGTGCTCCATCAACCAGCTGCAGGAGCTGCTCACCCTGGCCAGGGACGAGCTCCATCAGGAACGGGAGGCACGGGTTAGTAACTCGTTCATTGTAACTCGTTCAAGTACAGTAGGGAACGAAGTGTAGGATGAATTTATTGCCCGTTAAGTTCTGCCACGATTTAGGGGTGGCAGAAAATTCCTATACTTTACCATTGCAGTTCAGCACACCATCACATAATTTTAGACATAAAATCGCGCTTTGTATATCATGCTTGGTACTTTCCTGTAATTCCTTATGAATACAGTCAGCATGCCATCACGAGGTGATATTGACAAAGCTAATTGACATCAGTTTCTCAGGAGTCCGTCAAATTAATGGGAGCAGCACCTGACGGGCAAATAATCTAATGCATATGTTGTATTCTAATGTTATTCCGTGGGTGCGAAATAAAGAAAGCTTTTACAGATCATGAAATTACTATTAAAAGTTTAGCGCCCCGCAACAATTGAATTTCATGCTGCTCATTCAATTCAGTTGTTACGGGACTCTAAAAACTTTTCATAGTATTTTATGATCTGAGTAGAATACCGAAAACCCGAAATTCGTAACAGGCAATTAAAATCCTTAAATATTGATAACGTTTCACTGGAAGATAATGCAACGCCATGCCATTGAGGAGCAAAATGACGAGGTGTGAACTTCTATTCATGCTATATTCATATGGTTTTCATGATTATATTTCATGAACAGTCAAATTTTCCGATGTGTCTTTCCTTCAAATAAATGCACAGCGCGAATTCTTATTATCCACAAAATTAAGATTTTATCCCCTGTAACAGCACTTTAATCTAACGTTTTTCATTCACTTGGTCTTTAATAAATAGTTTCCCACACCTATTTTAGATCAACTCATGGAATATTTTGTCACAAAACTTAACGGGACTTCGCCATCTTAAAGGTATGAAGATATTCTACCGTTTCAATATTTGTACAATTTAGGTAAAAAGGTAAAACACCAACATTATTTGTGCACAAAATATTGAGGTCAGAGTAAATTTTTTGCAATCCAAGTCGATAAATGTAGTAGGTGGGCAAATAATGGAATCACTATCACGTTCCATTATCATTACCTTCGGAAACTTGTATCTATTTTTGAACATTTGGAAAGAATATAAAATTCACTAGTGCTATTCACACTTAAAACATAATTTTTCTTGTTTTAAAACTACTTTATTCCCCCTGTAATGTTTCATTATCATTTTAGAGTCGTACTCTGTAGCTTTCCATATTTCTTTTGATGGAAGGGTCCAGCCTACTATCCACAAAGGACATAAAGTCAAGTTTGATACCGTTAAACTCAATCTGGGAAACGGGTAAGTAAGTCTGTTCAAGTCTATTCAATACAACAATATTATCTGCCCGTTGTTTAGTACAAATCGACATTTTAAATAGACAACGTGTTCATCTGAAGTAAACAAGAATGCCTTTCAGTCGAAGGCCCACCTGAACGGTCCCATTTACCGTTCGTACATTAAAATATTATCTGCTGTAGTTAAGCAGGATCCCCTCAGGATCCGCACATAAGGCAAAGCTATCACGAAGTTGTTAGTTAATAAATCTGCCA
>JBCAUI010538849.1:0-10922 GCA_038406195.1 Haplosyllis anthogorgicola
TGGTGACACTTTGAACTCAATGACCTTTGGACCTCTGGAAGTCTTAGCCAATCACAGAACAGAATAATAAATTATGTACGGGCACTACCTAGTTGTTCAAATAATTGTTTCCAACAAAGATCGGTGCTAAACGTAAAGTTTTTGTTTGCAGTGTTCTGCTGGAGGATGTCTTATTGAACTGGCCATACAACTTGCCATTATCTTCGTGGGCAAACAGCTGATTCAGAACAACCTGATGGAAATTATTGTGCCGTAAGTAAAAAACGAATGAATGAAACAAATTGTGTCGAATCTGATAAGCGAATGTGAAAACAACTAATTACAACTGAGGTCCATTATGAATGCTGATGACAGTAAATATTTCTAACAGTGCAAAATCCGCTGCAATCTTACTAAGTAATAAGTTATAAAATTATGTAATGTGTTTACTTTGCGGCTGCACATGATGTGTGCTAAGTTCTATTCAACAATATCGTGTGTAAAATTCTCGGTAATATCTGAAATTCAATTCAGTTCAAGTACATAAGTCTGTAACATAAAGAATGAAAAAAGGTTGCAAATGCACATTATCCCTGCAATAATTTGCAAAACTTTTTTATTCTTGTATTAAACATTTAACGCACCCCCAAACAGTGTAAAAAACAGCCCACAGTATGTAGTGTGTACAGTTCATATACATGTACCGTATTTATGTTTATTGTTTTAGGCGGTTGTTGAAGTGGCTGAAGGAGAGGTTTTTCTACAGCGATCAGGACAAATCCAACAAGACGAAGCAGCCGTGGGAGAAGGACTACCTACTCGGTCCAATCGGACACAGAAGTCTTTTCAACGAATATCTAGAAATGAGTAAGATTCCGCATATGTTTGCTTACCTTGGTGCCCAGCTGTTTAGTTCGAATCGTTATGGTATTCACAATGGCGGATCCAGAATTTCTTGTGATTCTTGGGGGGAGGGGGTGTCAACCTTGGGGTGCCCCAATTTTTACCCATTTTCGTGTAAAATTCACCAAAAACCGCATGAAAATGAAGAAATTTTGATCCATGGGGAGGGGGCACACACCTCGCACCCCACCTCAGATCCGCCAATGATTCAATGACAAAGTTGTACACTCGGATGTTCTAAGAAAAAAATTAATCTTTCCTTAGTTACCTTTCCTGAGTCCTTAATATTCGAAGACCGATTTCGGATGTATTCCTGACAGTTATTTGTAAATTTGCTTTCAGGTATACAGTTCGGCTTCGTGACGATCTTCGTCGCCGCCTTTCCGTTGGCGCCACTCTTCGCACTGCTGAACAACGTCATAGAAATCAGGTCCGACGCCAATAAGTTTGTGACTCAGTTACAGCGACCTATGGCCACAAGGGCGCAAGATATCGGTAAGATACCAGAGATGAATACAAAATGAATGTTAAAAGTTTTATTTTAAATTGCAGTTTAAGTTCAGTTTAAAGGTGCATAATTGAAACCGAAGGTCATAATTGGGCTTAGGCCCGGTTATGGATGGGTGGCACATGCCTCGTCCAAGGCCTATTTACTCTGTGCGTAATCGGTCTGGGTCGTAATTGAGACTGTTACAATATACTTATTTATGACACATTCAGAATCTAAGTGTAAAAGGTCGTAATTTGATGACGAATTTTGACCAAATGTGAGCCTACAAAAGGAAAATACGTGCGCCGAAACCTAAATTCTTTTCATATCCTTTGAATGTTTTTACATTCTTTAGGTATTTGGTACCAAATTCTCTGTGCTATTGCGCGATTAGCAGTCGTCACAAATGTAAGTAAACGTTTTGGTTTCAGCGTAAACATTTATTTTGACATGTAAACAAATATTTTAAAAAACTTATTTTGTTTTGGTATTTTACAAGTTTCTCTGACAAATACAACATTAATAGTGTAAGCGCTAATTTGCTTTCGCAAAGGTTTGCAGATAAGTACCTTGTGGACTGCAGTGCTTATGTACTGGTAACTCTCAGGCACTAGGATGTAGCACACCCTATGCAGAAAAAATAGCATTACCTTACTGACTTATAATCGGAAGTAATATTTAGTTTCTTAAGACTTAAGACGTGTGTTTACACATTTCAGGCGTTAATCATCGCATTCACAACAGGATTTATACACAGACTGGTGTACGAGCATTCTATCAACCCTAACGGCACGCTACATGGTTACGTAGATCACACCCTCGCGTACTTCGATGTCAATGACTTCGGAGATAATGAGCGGCCGATAGATAACTTAGGGAAATTTAACAGTGTTGAAATATGCAGGTGAGTCATGTGAATAGATACATTATTATTTTGTTTGTTTGCTTTTTGGCTCATTTGGCATAATTGCCAAAGAGCCTATAGAATCATGAATTGTCCATCGTTGTCGTCATCGTCGTCATTGCCATTGTCATTGTCATCTGTGCACAGCCACCCTGAGCACACTATTGATCATAGAGACTTCATATCTTACACATATATGTACCTATGTCCTATCTCAAAGCCTAGCAAAAATTATGTTGCTGTGACCATTATTCTCAAATTGGGAGCCATATTTGTCTTCTTCTTTGAACCTAAATTCTAGACATCAATCTTTCATTTACAAAGTCCAGATTTAGATAAATTCACATAAGTCACATAAATACACAGTTTACTCTACGTACAGTGGAATCTATTTTGAGCACCAACCTAATTTGTTATGACTAAAATGTCGTAAAATACAGGTATAGTAGAACCTGTCACTGCTATTAAATGTAGGGCATTATATAAAACAGTGACCGTTGAAAGCAGGTTCCAAGCCCACCACTGACATAGTTAGGCTTCCCGATAATGCATCTCAACTGCCAGATTTGAACTCAAATCAGTTTTGGTCTGTGCCTCAAAGGAGTCTACGCTTCGCGTAGATCAATAAACAAACTGACAATAAGGTACAGTATCAGGTACAGTCACTGCTGTAAATTACAATATTGTACAAGACAGTCGCCATTCAAAACAGGTTCTCTTTGTGCCACTTCTATAAATTCGTGAGACCCACATTACTTTTACGTTTGACGTCACTTTTGAGATCCGTGGTCGTTGTCTTGTACTTGGTTTGCGAACTGCTGGTTCCACCGGAAGGGTTAGAACTGGATGCATCACGCGGGTGGCGCTTCATCGTCAGGAAATCCCAGACTTTCTTTTGACACACGAATGCGATGAACAAAAAGAGGCCTTGGAGTGCGTTTAGAATGACGAACAGTGACTGAATTACAATGTGATCTACAAACGGAGCTATAAAACCGAGAACCCACGTAATACCCATTAACAAGAACAACCGGACATAAACCTGGAAATTTTTCTGTTCCTGTTTGGAAACGGTTTTTGAGTTACGGAAAGCCTTACGTAGCTGTATTGCTGTCAATATAAACAAAGTGGTGTTTAGAATTAAGCAAAGCGCAATTGGGATGCCGAAGTATATTAATAATGCATACCTCCGGTTGTACCAACACAGGCTCCGCGCAAATGAGGGAGAAAATGAATTGTCAATAATAATAAAGTCCATCAGTACGGTGAAAGCGGTTAACATTGTTGGGATAAGCCAAGCGGGAACCGAGATCTTCGGCAGAGAGTGTTTATACGTTTTAGGTTTGTGCTTAATCGAATCGGAACCAAATATTTTCCATGTCACAAATGATATTGCGGTCATCCAGCTGAACGTGGCCAGAAAACCGAAGTTCTTCACCACCGCACAAAAGTAACAAAAAGAGTAATGATCCTCCACAAAGGCGCCTACGAGTAGAAACACAAATGCCAGAAGCAGGGCAACGGCGAGTTGAACTTGCATTCTGCCCGCCAACGACCAAAAATGAGGGACACAACCCTGGAAGCCAATTCTGATCAAGAGGCAGATGATTGAGATGCACATACAGATTATAGTGATGATGCCCAGAACTTGTAAGTCAGTGTCGTTTGTTTCTTTCACTGACTCTTTTCCACTTCCACGGTGACCAACTCGTTCACCCGCTTGGACATTAAAGTCGAAGATGAGAGTTAGTGAGACTGTGCCGAAGACATTTCCAGGTGAAGTTTTCTTTTCAACCACTGCGCCACATACAATTAACTTCTGAGCAGGCGTGTCCTGGAATAGAGTCATCGCATAGTCCGCATTGCATAGTGCGCAGTGGAAATTTTTAAAGTTTGGTGCTTCCATCACCGACCATGTGCCTTTGACGGCATAATGCAGTGGCTGCCGGTATGTGGAATACAGTGTGGTACCGTTTTCACACATGTTTCTCAGTAGTTCGTTGGAGCATGAAGCAGGACAGACGTCAATAACGGTCTCCAATGGCACTGAGGAGCCGTCGTAACCATGGTAACAGTGTCGCGCAGAAAACCCGTTTGGAGGAGAAAACGTCACAGTTGGAGTATTTGTATGATTTGCAAGATTTACAAAAATGTCGTGTTGTGCTGTGAAGTTTAAAGTGGTGTCGCCCCGTCGCTCGAAATCATGCTCAGCCGCGACAGTTTGCATCATGTTGATAACCACCCCCCACGGAACGAAAGTTGAGATGTTGTTGCATCGGGCGCACTCTAGACTGGCGTAGTGGATTCCTGTCGTTATATCCGTCACGGGAACGTACCTGGTTATATTTTCGCGCAATTTCCACCGGTAATTAGATCCTATTTCCGACACATCTGTGCATGATGTTTTATCTTCATTTCCACATGTGTAGACCATCCAAACTTCAACGTTCATGTTGCGAATTCTACTTGGAAAACACTTCAGCGGAACATCCTTGTGTTCAGCCATGTTCTGGAGTAAAATAGCCCCCGCCATCCACTCATCCGGACAGTACAGCGCAAAGCGATCACAACAATCCTTGTAGAACAAACATTCAGGGTCACAAGAACACAGCTGTCTGTTGTGTTCCAGTCCTGAAAAAAGCTCTACTTTAGTGCCACACTTTCCTTGGCATGTAGGACAACCTGTTGGCTCCGGAATCAAGTTACTGGGTTGGGCTTCGCAGTAATCTGGAGTTTTGTATGGAAGAGTCAAACCAATGTCTTTGTTGAACTGCAACTGGATGTCTAAAACAATGGAGCCTTTCATACTTACTGCTTCATTCACTAAGGGTTGCTCAACGCCACATTCTAGTGAGGCCACGTAGGAGGGTTGTGCGAATCCGCGCATGTTCTCCGTCCATGCGCACAGCGCACAGTAGTAGTTCTTAAACGTTCTGAACGGCTCGAAGTTTATTGTGCTGTAGACGGTGGGAGACTTGGTGCAGAGTTCCACCAGTTCCTTGTTTTGGTCGCAACTATCAGAACACGTGTCAGTTACTTGGTAGGTTGGACAGTACCGAATTGAGGCATCAGCTGGAGGCTGAACTATAACGCCGAAAATTTCAACTCCACCTGCATGCTTTAGAAGGTATTCTACATCTTGTGTGTAGTTCAGTGACTTGACCTTGGTGTAGTCTTTCATAGGCTCGCTCGACTGAAGGCCCTCGATCTGATGCATGTCAACCTGGACTTTCCAGGGAACTATCTCCTGGATGCCGTTACATCTGGCGCACTCGTAACTGACAAAGTGCAGCCTGGTGTTAGGGTCCATTACGGGAATGTATTCGTTGAAATTTTGTGTCAGTTTCCATTCTATATCGACCCTTGGACACTCAGTGCCGTTCAGACATTCAACAACCATGGGAGCTCCGAGCATGCGTACTAGTCCTGGTGCTTCTGGATCAGCCATTCTTGTATGAAAGCACTCTTCCATTGCACCGCTAAATTTGTTCAATTCGTTCTGCATTTCGGTGGCCTTGTTATGCTCGCTGGGGCAATGTTCCTGAAATCCTCCACAACAATCATTGAAAAACATGCAAAGATGGTCACAGGAGCAGAATCGTTTTGTTTTACATACATTGTGAGCACAGAGGGTTGCACCACACTGGTCCCTACATGTGGGGCAGTCCTGGGGACGGGGAATGGCCAGCGGTGGTGTCTCCTCACAGAAGTAGTTTTGATCTATAAAAATCGGTGGTGGGTCAGGTAAATGGTTGCCAGGCAACGGTATGTTAGAGGGTGTTTGTTGCTGTGCGGGGGTGGGCGGCCTGTCCGCCGGCTGGGGTTGCTGGTTGACCGGGTTCGCCGGCTGCCCGCTGTCCGAGGGTAGAGGAGGGAGATTCCTCTGTTGCGACCCCATGGATCCACCGCGGTCAGGTGCTGAGGGAGTTTCCGCTACATCCGGTGGGGCGCCACCGTCTCCCAATGCGGTAGAATTGTCTTGTTGAGATGTGACGCCGTTTGAGTTGATTATCAGCAACAGGATGAAACACACAGCTCTTGATGTCATGATTTATCCAAGCTAATCTCAGAATAAAGCTGTAAATTCAGAAGAAAGTACAAATAAAATAGCATAATGGGATACACACCTGATATGGATCAATTCACCACGGCGGCCATCTGTCAATTAGTTTATTCAATTGCACCACCCCCCACCCCCAACCATCCCGGGATCACCTACTGATCCGAAGAATAAATCCACGAGATTCCTGTAGCCGAAAAATTATATTTTATTTTGCCTTAAACAGGTCATTTTAATCTCGATTAGATAAAATACAGTAAAAAAGTTTTCTAAGGAAACCATAATGTAGGAACGTCTGGTTTGTACCGACAAGCCATGTTGTGTTTGTACCAATAATGTACCAATAAATTATGTTGTCAAGTCTGAAGTCATGTGTATTTTATGTGGGTACTATGAATATTCTCACTTCAATAATTCATCAAAATTTGTCCATGGTTTCAATGACTTAGTGTAATTGTTGCATTAACAATTTAATCATCGTAAACGCTTGTTGATAAAATGGGCAATGAGCATTAACATTTATGGAATTTAAAGCCAACTAAAAAATCAAAAAGGTTCGTGCAATAGCTCAACACATATGTGTCACTTTCATTACAATAACGTTAGAGTAAAACAAACCATTTCTATCTATGTTTGCAAGCATTTAACAACCAGTTTCTGTTAATGTTTGGTCTCATTTCAGAAAAGCTTTTGCTGTAGCATTGTCTCTGTTTTAGCTAAGAAAAAAATTATTCGAGCTGTCCGCATCAAATAATGAGAACAAATACTTTCAAGACATGACCTGTAATTCTTAGAAATATTGTAAAGTAGAAAAAAAAATATTTACAACCGAACTAAAACTTACATTCTGTTGTGGTTGTGATTCTGCCTGTATGAGTGGTTGATGTTTTTGTTAATGTGACGGTTCTGGCCGCTCGTAGGTCCTGTATATACTCGTAATTAGTGTTGATGCAGTTGCCGGGGTCAGGCAGATGAGGCCCTTTGCCTTTAATCATTTGGATTACATTGCGCTGACGCGAGTCCGAAGTGCGATGATCAAATAATAAAAAAAAAGAATTTGGATTCTAAAAAGCCCAACTGTCAATAAATGTTGAATTTTTTTCCGATCATCTCGCGATGAAACATTTCGACATGTTTACACGACACGGTAGAACCTGTTTTGAGCTTTTGGGCAGCACCCTAATTTTTCAGAGCAAAGATGCCGTAAAAGGCAGGCATGCTGTACAAAATAGGGCAAATAAACATGTATGATAAGGATTCATTTTACAGTGACAATGCCGTAAGAGGCAGGTGTCCCGTAAAAAAAGGTGTCGTTCAAAACGGGTTTAACTGTAGAAAAAATATTGTTGTGCCAATATATTTCATCCCCCAATGATTTTTTTTAAATCCCAATTTAAAAGTGCGGCAGGAAATGTTATCCAAACGATTAAATAAAAAGCCCTAGTGTTGATGCAGTTGCCGGGGTCAGGCGGATAACTGTCCGTTTCTGATTGAGCTCCGCCAGCTAACGCGAATAGAGATGAAAAATTATCTGTCCCATCAGGCGAGCTGACTCCATGCTGTATAAATAGAAAATCCTACAAGCCAAACAAGTCCGAGTGGCAGGAACGATTTATATGAATTGTTGTTTTGTGGTGGCTTTATTAGTTACAGTGTTTGGAATTAGTGGACAATGCGCGCTTATTGATCTAAATTGATTATCTAATGGACGGGGTAATGAATTCATGTCACTCGCGACAATTGTCGTGTATTATGGCTTTTTTATTTGTATTTAATTGTTTATATTACATTTCTCGCCGCACGTTGAAATCGAGATTAAAAATTAAAAAAAAACTGTAATCGCAGCTAAAACATACGGGCACAGCAAACTACAGTTCCGTTGGTTGCATCGTCCAACTTTGTCACAAGTTGATCGAAAAAAATTCAAAATTTTATTGACCAATGTGAATATTTGGCTTTTTAGGCACCAGTTCAATTTTTTATTATTTCTTTTCATTTGTTTTATTCTATTTTATTTTTATTTATTGGTACCTGAGCAACAGGTAGCTAAATGATGAGTTTGCTGTATTTTGACGCAATCCTGACACTTGGCAACTTGCCAAGAGCACACTGATTATGACTTCACTGGCGACGTCATTTGATTTGGCGTCATGGCAACAAGCATATGTGAAGGTAGCAAATAGTCTCCGAGTAACCCTTTTTTTTCGATCGCCGCACTATGAAAATCCTACCAGTGCATTGTAATCCAAATGATTTTAAAAAAAGGCCTCAGTGATGCGAAACTGAACGGATATGTGTCGGACGGATACAGCTGAATCACAACACAAAAAGCTGCAGGAATACCCGAGTGCAAGCTACTATTGTTTATTACTACATGTGTACGCACCAAGGTACGCATGTGAGAAAGCCTGCTTTTGTTTGGATTTGTATTGTGACAAGCAAACTCACAGTTAGTTGGTAAAATCAATAGAAACATGTCCATAAATATGGAAATATGCGCCCATATTAATATACTAATTACTCATATGATGGTTATTTGAACAAGAGATTTGCTGGTCATGAGATTTTGACTAATAATACGTACCTCTAGATACTTAACAGGTACAGCCTGAATTGAAGATTTCTTCCCAGACACTTTGTATCCTTGTGATATTGTGATCTAAATTGTCTAAGTATTTTTATAATGCCAAATGAGCTCAGGTCCATCTGGACCTATTTTTGACGGAGTAGAGTCAAGCTGCACAGAGTAGAGACAAGCCAGGCAGACTGGAGTCGTCAAGCCATTTCAGATATTTTAGATACCCCCTGGAGAAAAATTTCAGCGTATTTTAGTGTTGGTAAATACGGCATGAGGCTCTGTACACCAACACGTCGTCTCCTCATTAGAGCCTGAGATGTGGTCGATTCGAATCGAAAATTCAGTTCAGTGATATTTATTTTTCAATCTGTGCTCAGTGGAAAAGATTGGTTTATTTTTTTCAATCAGTGCACTTCACAGAGTTTGCCGTGTTGTTTTGGTACGGTATACCTGCTTTTGAAAGGGCACCTTTTGAGAAGACACTTCTCATTTATGCGTAGTTTTCATTCAAGAAGGAGGTCTACTCTTCTCAAGCAAGCATGCTTTGAAACCCATGGCCATAGTTACCCCAAGTCCGAAACAGAGGGTACCATTGGCCCCACAAACTAAACCTTGATCTGCAAAAAAAGTTACCAAATAAAAAGAAGACCCTCACTCCGAAAAAAATAAAAGATAAAAGCCATAGAAACGAAGCCTCACATCTATGGTTTGGTATGACATATGGTTCACGTTGAGATTCCTTGGTTCAGTTTACGACCCAAAATTAGACCTGAACCGTAATCCAGTTCCAGAGTAAAATGCTCCAGAGTTTGTGCGTCAGCAGTCATGGTTGTTAGATCTGTAAAGAGTTTCCATGATTTTATGATGCCAAAGTTTTATAGACATAAGAGTTGTCAGTATTCTACGCGTAGTAAAAGTAAGTTTATGAATGCAGTGATAACTGTCTTGGGCGAGCCTTCCTTTGGGAGAACTCTTGGAAATTGATGGACCATTTTCTTAATCACTAATGTAGATTGCATGGGTAATTTTCAATGGAAGTGTAACATGTAGTTTATACCACGCACTGTAACTACATATCTGCTGAATCAGCCTGTGCATGAGTACAGCAGTGAAGTCATTTACGATCCCCGTGTTTTGAGACCGCCTCCCATTTGCAACCAGATATCACAGAACCAACCCGCATTTTACTAAATTAAGCCTCAGTCTTGATAGAGGATTGAGGCTATCTTTTTCAACGAAATAACTCAATTATTTTTTGGTGAATTAGAGTCGAGCCGCACAGAGTAGAGTCATGCCAGACAGTGAAGTCAAACCATTTCAGATCATTTTAGACAATTTCCGGGGCTAAAAGTTCAGCGTGTTTTAGCGTTGGTAAATACGGTAAGAGGCTCTGTGCACTGACAGGTCATCCCTCGTTTTAAATTAAATTGTGTTTTCCGACCACCTGTTGTTTTCGACAATAATTAGTATGGTCGAAATTGACAGGTTTGACCGTATTTCGTTATCAGCTGTATTCATTTAACTAACTTGGTATGCTTTGGTTTGTTTACAGGTACATGGATTACAGAGAACCTCCATGGGCTCCGGATAAGTACGAGTTCTCCAAGACCTTCTGGCACATCGTAGCAGCGCAGTTTATCTTCATCTTCATTTTTGAGGTAAGGCTGTTTTTAATGATTAGAAGTAACACTATATAAACATTCTTTAGTATTTCTTTATTAAAACTGGAAATATAAACCGTATTTCCTCTAATTATGACACTCACCCTATTCTTGAAACGAAAAAAATTAAACGAATCTTTGGTGAAATCCATAAAATATAAATTCCTCCTTAATTGAAGATGTTTAAGTGGTGATCCACATTAACCCTTTACTGCTAATACCGGAGTAGGCCGGACTTGTTCTTGAAATATCGAGTCGTAGTAAAGCGGACCCATCCTTCTTACCCTACATCAGAGTAATAAAGACTGTTTGTGCATGTATCTACCCGTACTTAAGCGTAGTGAAGA
>JBCAUI010538860.1:0-10921 GCA_038406195.1 Haplosyllis anthogorgicola
GGCCATTGGTTTTAAAATAAAAGGAAAATATTAAAATTTATATGTGGTGGACCAAGAGAGTGAAGGCAGTAGTGACATATGTGGTGGATCGATTCGGTAGTCTGTTTGCAGCTAGAAAAACATGTTGGCTATAATGTCACTTGGTCCAACTCAAGGTCATTCTGATAACAACAGTTATTTTAGTTAGGTTTAGTAACTTTATAGGTCAAGGTCAATCGTAGGTCGTGTCATATGAACGTAAAAGTCAAGGGAAAATTCCACAATTCTAGTTTCTTTTATATTTTAGTTCTCCATGGACAAGCGGTATGTGGACAACCAATCTGAAGGCATTCTTACTTATAACATTTTCCAACATTACTAAGTAAACAGTTTCTGGAATTTTCATTTGGCTGCAACTTCTCCTGGAATAAGTGAAGCAGCACAATCGTAATCAGTTTAGCAAATCTTTTTCTCATTATTTGCTAAAGTAGTGCACCTCCCAGGTAAATATACTTCTACAGGATACAACGACTAGTCATCAAAATAATCGTATCGCCTCGTCTCATTAGACTTGTCCCATTTGCTTGCTCATATTTCTCCAGGAAAATGTTATGTAATAACATTAAGAATAATTTGCAAATTATCCATGTAAAATTGTGCTTTAAAAGTAATCGACGAGTATATTTATAAAGCAATGAAAAATGGGCTACGCGTTTGCAAAATCTTTAGTTTCCGGATCGCTAATGGGACAGACCTATTATCTTGTTGTCTGCTTCATTGACAAGAATAGGTCTATTCTGGGGAATCGATTTTGGTGACTAATGTTGGATAGTGATAACATATTTGAATGATTCCATGAAGGAGACGATTCTCCAGATCAAATTTGATATTGTGATAGCTTAGACTCAAAACATTTTGGCCGCAATTATCCGTCGGAAAATACGCTGTCTCGCTATTTTCCTGCCGGAGTGGCAGCCAAATTTTAGTAATCTTCTTGTAGTATTTACTTAATTTAGAATAACTTTTGCATTGCTAGAAAATGGTATACTGTTTGGTGATACTGCTTTGCTATTTTTAAATAGCGTTTGTTATTTGCAAATACAACATGGGTTTTAACTTTTTGAAAGCCGAAGGCAGAAGGCAATTAGATCTAAGGCACAGTGTGTCAAGAGTATACAGGTAACGATATACTGGCATAACGGTTTATCCTTAACGAAGTACCAGTGTACATTGAAATTCAAATTGTATGTTAGGAAATTCGTTATTTTTGCTATTACAAGTGAAGTGTGGGATAACATGTTGGAGTTCCTAAGCTAATGGACAAAAGTTCACTGGTTAAAAAAATTGATGGGGGCAGCACCTGACAGGCCTTAAATCCAATGTAAAATTTTGTATTCTGATGTATTGTATATACTTTATTCCAGTATATCAGAAAAAGTGTACTAGTGTACCATTAAAGGTATATTAATTAAAGATTAGTATATCATTAACGATAGACCTGTTCAACGTAAATTCTTGAGATCTAGCCCATGGGAACTTGACTACTACAGTAGAACTACTGTAGAAATATGACTACTATAGCACAGCTATGCTACAAAAAACAAGAAATACATTATTTGTGCTGCAAGTGAATTCACGCTAGCACCGTACAACGACATGTTTCAATTGCGAAACTACTAATGGAAATGATTATGGTGGAATTGATATTCCTATGGTAATGTGACAAAAAGCTACCAGACAACCACAGAGGTTGAGTAAATGCCCCTTAACCTTTATTTGTACGTAGTATACATGTACGCTTTATGGAGTTTTATGATATTCATATTGTTGATTATTGTTATTAGTTGTGACCCATAACATTTTGGATTCCACAAATAAAATTAAGTATGGTTTAAGAGAGCATATTTTATGATGTGTTTAAACCTACTATACCTTTCAGCCTCTGGAGTGTCAGATCTACCTGAATTAGGGAGGCTCATTCCATCACAATTCTACTACTATTTTGGAGAAGTACATCATTCTCATTGGAACAAAATGTCCCCATAGGTCAATCCAACGCAAAAGAGACAAATAGGATTTTAAGCAAATATACACGTGGAAATCAATAAATCTGATGTCCGTGGAATGTAAATCATCCTTGTTGTCTCCCACGTAAATGCAAAGAAAATGTTGGACCATTTCTTTATGATCCTCATTTCCATAAAAGTAGCAGTGATGTGTCAAATTGAGCTTCTACGTTAGGATATGAGCAATACATTTGATAAGAGTACACTTGTTACAGGATCTGTTTTTAAAACCCATCACAAATGATGAATTACAATTTATTTTATTTTTCATCCTTCACATTTTGGAAACAATAGAAATTCACGTTGTACTTGACACTAAAGGGAAAAGTCTAATCCTTTATATTTTCGTCATTCAGCGCAATCAAATGTGAAATATTGTGATTTAAGTCAGAGTTTTTAAAATTTATTATTACATTATACTCGTTTTGCTTAGTTGAGTACATTTAATAGTGCTTTTAACTGATTTTGGCATCAACGAAACAATCGGCATTATACTACGTTTTCAGCCATCATTGTATGCGCATCACGTACATCATATTACACGTTATTAGACTCAATCCTCTAAAATAATCCTTCACTTGGGAATTGACTTTTCTTCCTAATGAAGTTAGTGTTAGGTTTTGCCTGTAAGTTAACTTGAAATTAACTTTAACCTATACAGTTAGAGATAAGAATGATGGATGGCCGTGTTAAATGCAAGTTAGGTACGTACCAAATATTTCCTTTATCTTTTCTGCTGCGGTGCAAAATGCCACGACTCTAATACACGCTTACATTAACATTTCGTATTCATGGATGGCTGGGTTAAAACAAGTAGCAAATAACACATGGATCTAGTTTCTTTATCTTTTCTGTGATAGTATCACAAAGTATTTCGAAATTTAAAGTTCGAACTTTAAACTGCAAATATCACGTTTAAAATACCCATAAGAGATCGGGTTTTAGCATTCTAACAAAATTATTGAGGAAAATATTTTTGTTTTAACGGTATGTTGTGCCAATTGCCGTTCAAAAATTGCAATAAAAAATAATCTTTTCGTGCATTGAATTTCGATTTTGAAGCAAACAAGCCGAACAATGTCATGATAAATGGTAACAAATATGATATTCCCGTTCGTAACATATATATCAGTGTAAACAACAGTGATAGAGTTTTCAAGTTCTCTGTAATCCCTGTATGGCGATTTATTCCATTTATCAGAAAGTATGTCAGAAGTCATAATAACTAGCTAGAATGAGGGCTTTCAATTGCGGTGCTGTATAGATACCAATTTTGTTTTCGTGTCAACTTTGCTGCAAAACATGTATTGCAACATTTTGGGTAAATGTTGTGCTTTTGTTCAAATGAAAGGTTTGGGGAATAACTTTATATTTCCTAGAAATAAGAGATACTCCTGAGTTGAAATGCTAGACAGTTTGCTAGACGTTTGCATTTTCACTCTCATGCAACACAAATTAGATTTTTGTTTCTTCTTGTATTACTTAAGTTGGTAGCATAACATGTGCTCATAACACGCAAGAAAGATATTTGGCATTATCTAATCAAACGTCTCGTATTTTAGATAATCGTGCACCACTGTAGCAAACATACTGAAATCACGAAAAAGCAGGGCATCATTAAAGCAAGCTTTAACAGCCTCTTTCAGGGTGTAGGATGTCACTCTCGTAATGACACAGGAACATTATACAAATTTGTAAAGCCAACCAGAAGTTCTATTGACACAATGTTGGAACTGGCAAAAAATGCAATCTTGTTTTCACTGCTGCAAATGGAAACTTATGTACCAAATATTTCCTTCACATCTGTCCTTATTTCTGTAAAATGCAGACAAGAAGCGACACAGAAGATTTTGTATGACTTCTCATTCTTATTTTCAGCAATCGTTACTTTACCTTTGTGCAAATTGGTCCACAAGTTTAACATTGTGTCAATGAGACTTTTAGAGCATTATGAAATTGCACAATGCTCTTGCATCATTAGATGAGACCAAATGATGGACAATTCCAGTTTCATGAGCCTTGCTGCTGATTTTTTTATTCATAATGAACATACTTTAAATCCGTCATCAATCAGGATGATGAGTTTGTTAGCAATCCCAATCGAATAACACTATAAATTTACTATAAAAACGTTTATGTGGTAACCACCATATGCTGATACTGGCCTACATTTTAACCGATAAATGACCTCTTCTATTTTTATTCCATTTAGTTTATATTAAGCTTGTCCCTTTGAAGATCCGGATATTTTTTTGCGCATGCATATCTTGCGTTAAATCAATTAATCAAGCAATTATGTACTCACATCTGAATGATTTACAGTTTAATTTTGCTTATTTAAATAGGTAATGAGTAATTTGCTCCTGACAAAATGTAAGCAGACTAGCCAGATCCTAAATGAGACAAGTCTATCAATGCATATCACTGAAAGTCCAGGTCCATTAGGCCACTGGTCATAATTCATAATTACAGGGCAACAGTCAGAGCGCAATTTCCCTGCAAGGTTCAATCACTCTGTAAGAAGTTGCTGTGTAAGCGTTAAGAAGGATTACTTTCAGACTGTTCAAAGCCAATTATGCATTTTGATCGAAACATAAAGACGTGGTTTGTGTGAATAAGAATTAAAAATATACATCGTCGGTCATGAAATTTCTATTAATTGCATGTCAATAGCGTTTCACGCCGATATTATTCTCCTCAACAGTCCAGCATGAAGTTCGGTTATTGTCCATCACTTGCTGTTCGTGCAATGTGCATAGGTGATTTCCTGTATCTTATTACTGCAGTCTGCATGCACTGATCAACTCCAGACTATCAGCTGAAATTACGACACAGAAATTTATATAAATGTACCTATTTCGGGAAATTTGTATAAATGTACCTATTTCGGGAATGAAAGTTAGTTGATATGAGGTTAATCTCGAAGGAACCAGATCTATCTGAAATAGGCAGGTTTACTCCATCAGAATCCTGCTGTTATTTATGAGATGTGTATTGTTATGTTTGGCTTTTCTCCTTTGGTTCCAATACAAAGCAACACTTAACACAGTCCAGATAGATTTAAACAGTGTCTTTGTTGTAACTAAGATAACAGTGTAAGCTCAAGCTGTATGGCTTTCACTTGTCTAGGGGAGCCAGTAGTTCTTCTAACCAGAGCAATAGGTGCAGCTTTAGCACCTGTTTACTGGGGCACAACAGCTTCAAAGACAAGCTCAGCCAACAGTACAGCTCCAGAGCCATCCACATGTATAAATCATACAGTGCAATAAATAAGCTGGGAAGGGCTAAATATGGACATATGCATGGTTTTTCATTATATAACATGCCCAAAGTTAAGAATTTTATTTATTCCTTTAAATAAAATAATGGCAAACTATTATGCTAGGTTATATACTTGAGTAAATACATGATTTTCACGGCAAATAAGCCTCAATTAGGCATTTTGGTACTAAATCTAATAAAAACCACTTCAAACCTGATTAAATACATGATAATAAATACAATTGGTCACTGCAATATGTGTTTACAGATGAAAATACATTAAAAGTCCAAATATAACATTTTTAACAAATTACATGTAGAGCCCCAACTCTATGGGAGCCTCAGTAGCTGATTGGCCAGTCTTGAACCAAAACAGGAAGTGTGGTCAGATTTGAATTTTGTTTTGCTGGGAGAACATCACAGTGCTCTTTTCCAAGCAATTTTCGAGTATTTTCCTAGTTTATTTTGTGTTCAAAGTTCTCAAATCATAGTTATGGTGGCTGTGATGCCAAAAGATCTGTCCAGGATCTCTGCTTTGGTGGATGACAGCCAGTTAATTAGCTATGGAGTTGATGTGATCAGCAGACATGCTGAAGAACCCTTTCTGACTTGTTTGAGAACCTGATAACTAATAATTACAGTGGTAAACTATTGCGAATTTAGTCTAAGTGCTGTATAAAGTATTTTAATCAAAGTTGATTTTGAGCTACTGGGTGGTCTCTGAGTGGTTGCTGGTGTACATTTCAAGTGGTCACTTCTTGTTTAAAGTGTCTTAAAGTGGTCGCTTGTGTACCGGCAACTTGTAGGTACAGTAGTTCATTTGTAAATTCAGTCCAATTGATCCTGGCAGCATGTGTCACTATGGTAATTTAGTTAAAGTTTGTAACTGGTTAGCTGTTGTATGGTCAAATTTACATCATTTTCTTCTTACCTTCAGCTTTCCCCCCCCCCCCTCAAGCTGATCCATTACAGGAAGGAGGAGGTTAAGTGGATGATTAACTTGATGGAGACAGAATATGATGATCTGATGCTGTTTCCTGATGGTGAGGGGCTGACTGAGGAAGAGTTGGACGGCATGTGGGACCCTATGCAGCACACAGGCAAGCATGGGGTGGTGCCGAAGCTCGACAAGATCAGGGTGAAGGATCTGAAGGACTCCATCTTGATTCGGGCAGCCTTCCTCAGGTTTGAGACTGATCTGGAGCTTGCTCAACTCAAGGCATACCTAAAACAACATGGCAGATGGGAACTAGACCCTGTAAGTATCTGGTTTTGCTCATTTTAAGCTTGTAGCTATGTGTTTTAGGTACATACATGTGTGAAGTTATGGCCTGATTGCTGTAGTGGTCGCTTATAGTCATTTTGTGTAGAATCTTGGTGCTAGTGTAGCCAAGTGGTCACTTGTTGAGCTTCATGTAGACATACATGATGAAACACATGACATAGTCACTATAGTGGTTGCTTCTGGTTAATTTCATATGAAAACTGGGTGCTAGTGTACACAGGTAGTCACTTATTGGCTTTGTATATGTAGTTATCATTTCTCCACAGGTTACTACCACATCAGGCAGTTGCATGTTCCATGCCATTAGGAAGGGCCTTGCAGTGAGGCACAGCATGTATGACACTGATTACCCCTATTTTCCATCAAGATACCTGCAAAGGATGGTTATTGTCTGGATGGCCAACAACAGGCAGCAACTGATGAAGGCTAAGGGGGTGTCTCTGAAGGCCAACTACAGTGTCTGTGGTGGGGATGCTTTCCAAGAGCCCTTGAGCAAGAAGGAGTATCTCCGCCACTCACTGCACAGGTCCCACTGGGGCGAGGATGAGGATCTGTGTGCAACAAGTAAAATCTTCAATGTCAGGATCACTGTTATCCACAGCACCAAGTTTGAGGAGTACAGGGTGCATCATGATGATGATCTCAACATAGTTGACCTGGTTCTCATCTACAATGGCCACAGCCATTACCATGCAGCAGGTATGGAATTTATCAGCAATTCTCATCAGTTGTCAGCAGTTATTTATTCTAAAGTAATTAGTTCAAACTGATGTACTCAGTGCATGGTCTCTGAGTGGTCACAAGTGTACCCCAAACTGGTTGCTTCTATACAAATGATAGACTCAAGTGGTTGCTTGTGATTGTGGTACCGATTTTTGTCATTTCAGTTAAGAATACAGAAGGTGGCCCCTGGTTTTTGGATGTGGAGAAGGCTGTGGAGTTCTCTACCTGGAAGCAGGGTCATGCTGATGACACTGACAATAGTGTGAGGGATTCCAGCAAGGCAGAGGCTGAGGAGTTGCCATTGACTGTAAGTAGAACTAGAAAGACTGCATGAGCATCCTTTTCATTGTCTTGTTGTCCAGCCTGTTTTTCAGGATGATGAGACCATGGTGAAGAAGGCTGAGCCAGAGAGGTTGCAGTGTGAAGCAGGAGAGCAGCCCAAGGAAGGTGAGATAGTGGTGGAGGCTGCTGAACTGGCAGAGCTCAGGAAGGCGGCTGTGCAGCATCATCCCAAAGAAGGCGAGGTGGTTGTGAGTAAGGCTGAGCTGGTCCAGATGCAGCACACCCTCACCCAGCTCACTGGAGTTCCAGCTCCGGAAGGCACAGGTGATGGTGGCATTCCCTTTCAGGTTCCCAGGGTGGAGAGAGGTGACAAACAGTGTGCCCTATGTAACAGAAAGTTTGCCAACTCTTCCAGACTTCGCAGACACTTGGCAACTCATGTAGGTGACCAGCCCTATGAGTGTGAGCATTGTGGGGCCAAACGTTCTTCCAGGGCTTCCTTTGAGCATCGCCAGACCAGCTGCAGTGTGGCTAAAACAAAGTCTTGTACTGTTACAGGCTGCAAGGTGAAGTTTGCTACAGATGAACTGTTGCGAGGCCATGTCCAGGGTCACCAGAACCTCCCTTCAGATGCAGAGAACTGCAAATGTGGGAAGAAGTTCACCAAGGCCAAAAGCAAGCGTGAGCATTGGTCTGTGTGTGAGAGGAACCCAGATAGGCATGGTCCTTTCTTTTGCCCTGTAGATGGCTGTTACCTGAAGGAGAAATGTCATCCCTTCTCCAGGATGAAGAATCTGAATGCCCATCTCAAGACAGCTCATGAACATCAGCCTAAATGAGCCCAAAAGCAGTAGGAGTCAGGGGTGGTCACCTGGGTGGTCGCTGCTATACTTTTCATAGTAAAACCAGTCTCTGAGTGGTTGCTTCTGTTGGGGAAGGGCTAAAGTTTGGTGCTGGTCACTTATGGACAAAAGTAACCAAATCTGGTTGCTGAGATGGTCGCTTGTAGCCAAGCGCTGGTCACTTATTAATGGGATGTTGGCATGGTAGTCAGTGTCAACTGTCTCTGCTACTTTCAAACTGCAGTCTCCTTGATTGGTGTACTCTTTGCAAGGGCTTGTTTGGTTGATTTCAGAGATGTTTACTGCTATGGTACATTGCTGTATATAGTGTTAATTTATATGCATGTTCCATTCATGTTTCAATCTTAGATTTAAGTTGTTTACTGTTTCAGCATTTGGTTGAGTTTCAGAGTTTTAATTTTCTTGTAGATACATTATGAGTGTGACTCTAGTCTAGTTTTCTGGTGCTAATTTATTCTTTTTGATAGAGTCAGCATTTGTAGCTTAGTTAGGCATTGTGTGGACTTGCAGGGGAAGGTCAGTTAGGTTTGATGCATTAGGCATTGAGCTTGCAGGGGCAAGTTCATTACAGACTCAGGTATTCAGTCTCCAGTGTATCAGCATCGTGTTCTTCTTCAATGCTGGGCATTAATATGGGGGTGTTGGGTCTCACTCCAGGTCCCTTGGACCTTTTCACACTGGTGTTTGGTGCCTTGAAGGGTCCCTCAACAGGATCTATCGGGGAGTGACCTTGTCTGGGGATGCAGGTGGTGCTGAGTCAATGACATGTGGCTGAGGGGCCTTTATGGCCAGGTAAAGGTGGGGTCTCCTTTGTCTAGTGAAGTGTAGCCTGTTCCTGGGCTGGGATATCAGGATGGGAGCCTTTTCAAACAAGTGGCATTCAATCTTCTCTGGGGTTGGGAGGTTTACAGTGACTGTCACTGCAGGTGTAGCTTCTTCTTCTTTGGATTCCTCTGGCTTAGTTTCAGCCACTGGGTTTGATTCCCCTTGTTGCTCATGGGCCAGTTCAGGTTCAGCCTCTGGGGTAGAGCTCTCAGGCTGCTCATGGGCTGTTCCATGTTCAGCCTCAGGGGTTGAGACTTCAGGCTGTTTACTGGTTGTCCGAGGTTGAGCTAGGGTAGCCTCTTCAGGGGTTGGGGATTCACTAGGCTCAGCTCCTGCAGAGTGATGGTCATTGCTGTCTGTTACAAGGTCAGGGAGGGACTCAGAGTTGGATTCCACTGGGTCAGTTGATTGTGAGTTGGCTGGAGATGGGGGGCTATCTCCTTCAGTGCTAGAGATGTCACTGTAAGGATTTGTGCTGTGCTGAGGTCATGCAGCATGTTCTTCTTCCAATGGGGCCTGGCTTGGTTGGGCTTCTTCTTGGGCTTGGATTTCCTTTTGGGCTTGGGTTGGTTCTTGCTTGGTCCTTAGCAGCAGCCAAGGCCAAGAGGGCTGGGCTTGATCTTACTCAGCTGATGTTGCTTGGGACCACTGCCATCCATGAACAACCTGATCTTTTGCTGGGTATCAGGTAGGGGCCTGTAGTTGGGGGCCCAGACCTTGTAGTCATGGAAGTTATTCCCCCAAGGGTCCATCCTCATGATGTAGTTCCCTCTGGTAGTCTTGACATAGAAGAACATGTAAACTGCATCCTGGGGTAAAGAAATGGTGACTGTTTGTTTGCCAAAGGTTCCCCTTGTGCACCAGTTAGCAGTAACTTCTCTTAGGTTGTAGTCTTTGGAAGAGGCCATTGTTATTTTGGAAGGATACCTGGAAAACTGGAATGATAAGTTTATTGATTAGTTATTGGAGGATCTATTGATTCTCTTCTTCTAACATTGCACCATGTGTCATTTCTTTTCATCATTTTTCTGACTCTTAGTTTGTCCATTAAGGGAATAGTAATATCATGTAAGATGGGTATTTTCCTATTGTTAAAATGTATGTCTGTTCCCTGCCAGTCAATATGCATTATGCCCCATAAACAATTCTTATGGAGAGTAATATTTCTCTTGGTCAGGGGAGTGGAGTAGGAGTATTAGTGTATTATTCCTCCTGAATGTCCAATCTTAACAGGCACATAATAATTCTTGTAGGTTATGAATATATACAGTGTACAGACATGGTTGTACTTGAATCCTTTAATTATGGTTAGGTTTTTGCAGTTTTTATACTGGTAGGCTAGGATACCTACTATGGTGATGACTGCAAGTAGGAAAAATACCCATGGGTCATGACAAACCAGTCTAGTATGGGGGTTTGTAGGCATATCCAGTGCTGTAAGAGGGGCTGGCATGGCTTCAGCAGTGGGGATTTTGTATAGGGCCATAGAGGTGATGAGATTTCTCATTTTCTGTTGTTTTATCCACATCCATAAGTGGGGTGCAATTAGAATGAATACTATTGTACTGGCTGTAAAGTAGTAAATGTGGGTCATCCAGCTTCTAAGAAAGGAAATTTTTGTACTGGTGCCCTGACTC
>JBCAUI010538871.1:0-10920 GCA_038406195.1 Haplosyllis anthogorgicola
GGTCTGATGCCATGCTCAGAGATGTGGTGCACCAAGTAGATGATCTCCCTTTGGAAGAAGGTGCACTTCTTGGGCTTGGGTTGGAAAGTGGCTGGTGCGTTGTAGAGCCCAAAGGGCATGCAATCACACTCAAAGAAGCCCAGATTCCCAAAAGTGAATGCAGTGTACTTCTTTGAATCAGGATGCATGGGTACTTGCCAGAACCCAGATAGAAAGTCCATGCTGGAGTAATGCTGTGATCCACACAAGTAGTCCAGGGTCTCCTGGATATGTGGCAGCGGATACAAATCTTTGCGTGTGCAGTCATTCAATCGTCAGAAGTTGATGCAGAGCCTCAAGCCCCATCCTTTTTCCTCACCAGGACAACAACATTACACCAGGGACAACAGCATTACACTGGTACACCCCGACTCATGTGGCTCCAGTGAGAATACATCGTGGAAGGACTCCAACAGCGTTCTGGCCTTCCCAGCTAATTCAGGAGGCCACGATTTGAGACTGCGCAGGTCTAAGCACTCCATGAGAGCCTCTTGTCATTCCTCCTCAGTCATGGTGGGCCCTGCGCTTGGTGTTGGGTTCCTCAACTCGCGGTCTAACTCTTGTAAAGTCCTGGTTGCACAGTGGGTCCTCGCATCAGGTTGGCAGTCTCCACCCTCACTACTGGGTGAACTGCCCTCAAGTTAATGGGCACAGCTGTGGTGTTCTCCAGTAGGACAGCAACCTTCTTCGAGCCAACCTTCATGTCTGAGTATGTGGATCGCAAGCGCAAACCCACTGGTAGCTTCCCATTGCCTCCCCTCAACTCAGAGGTCATGACGTGTAGGCGTCCCTTAAGGAACATCATGGTGGCTTTAGCCTTTACCACAGTGGGCGCAAAGGGAGGCAAGGTGGTGTCCTGGGCCAGGGTCACTACTTCGTAGTTTAGCGGGTCCACCCGCTTGTTCGTGACACCATCTTCTGCATACTCTCCATCTGCAGACTCAGCCAACTGAGTGCAGCAGATTTGCATCAATGACATCACACGCGCCCTAGCCCAAGGCACTGCCAGCTTGTCGATTTCATCCTCGTGCATCACCTGGATGACTCGATCGATGGTAGGTGTTCCGAGTAGAACAGGGACATGCTTTTCAAAAGAAGACTGGTGGCCAAACACCAGTGCCACCTGGTCCTCATTGTATCCGGCCATGCCATCGACTTGGATGTGTATCACCACATACCTTTTGGCACAGGTACAGAGTCCCACTATCCCATCAAAGGCAGGGCCTTCCTCTGGACATCCCCTATCAAATCAGAAATAGGGTACATGTCCAGTTTGTGCTTCAGGATGAACTTGGGTGAGACCAACTTGACATTCACCCCCGTGTCAAACATGGCTAAACAGGGGTGACCGTCTACTCTGACATGGCCAATGGTGTCTCACCTAAGCCACTGACCATACACATCCTCATTGAGGTAGGAAGACTTGTTTAAGCGGTTGGGCTTCAGTGCAAATTCTCACCCTTCCCCACTTCATGAGCTGCCAGGGGGTTCCACACTCCCTTGGTCTTTGGAGCTCCCTTGGCATTTAAATATTGCTCAGTGAACCAAGTGCACTGTGGACAATCCTTCACCAGATGTTCTTCCGAGCCGTATTGGAAGCACTTGCGCTTCCACTTTTCATAGTGATCCACCAGGCATGCCAGCCTGATTCTCATCTCAGGGCAGTCTTCATCATCTCCTGGTTCAGATGCTGACTCCTCTGTGTCACCCCAGAAGGGTCCCTGTATGGGAGATGGAGGCAGCTCCTGGAATGCGGCATGGATGTGAGGGATAAACCTGTAGTCAGACTGCCCAGACTTGTCCTTTTGGTCTGCTCCCTGGTGTGGGGTGTTCACACTGGGCTTCATCCCCCTCTCTGTGGCCTTGATCATGCCTAGGAGATCAGCAAAGCTGTACCATGTGAGGTTAGGCCGGGCATAGGCCATGGCCTGCTGTAAAGGCTGTAGAAGGCCACCACAGAGGTGGTTCTTCTGTATCTCCCCAACCATTGCCTCTGGCATCGCATCTGAGAAGAAATTGTGGACTAGTTTGACACGGTCGCAAATATGCGTGGTATAGTCAGTGACCTGCTCTCCCTCTTGCTGCTTGAGGGAGTACAAATCTTGTAGACTCTTGTCATAGCTACCCACTATGCCATAATATTGGCTTAAACAGCGGATCAAATCCTCCACTGTCGGCTGAGATGCTATAGTAGCAGCACCTGGCAAGCTGATGAGTGAGGTCATGATGGCCCTCTTCACCAAATGCTCAGGAGAAGTGGCCAAGTGTGCCTCTACCATGGTCTTCCAGAGCAAGAAGGCACCAGCATACTCCTCCCCAAAGTTCTTGAGCTGTGGAAGATGTAACAAGTACCCTATGTTCACTTGAATGCCAGGACTGTGATGCCTGCATGACCTTCTTGATGCTCTGGAGACTCTGGAAGCATCAGACTCGTAACCCCTCTCACTTGGAGGTGGGGTAACTGGAACAACTGGTGCTGCCACTGGTAGGTCTGGTGGTGCTATGTGCCTTGAGTGGCCACACCTATGGCTGCCACAGGCAAGTCACGCCTCACCCATGGCAGGTGGCACAGTGCCTACCCCAGCTGTGTCTCTCAGAGCCTGCGACCCTGCAGCTGCAGTGTTAGGGGGTCTCACCCCTACCAGTTCTTCATCTGAGTCATCAGCTGCAGTGAGGTAAGGGGGCACCCATGGTCTCCCCGCCACAAAGTCTCTCCTGCAGTGGCACTTGATGTGGGCTAGTGCTTCTGCAGCCAGCCCCCTAGTGGGTACTACCACTATGGGCTCAGCAATAAGTTCCATCTCATGCCCCAGCTAATCCCGTGGACCCACAGAGAGGCACTGAGCCATTTCCTCCACTTGGTCCAGGGGCAGGTCCTCACTCCACTCCCTTCAACCGAAAAAGATCAGGAAGCAGGCAGGAGCAGAATGCAAGGTAAAGACTGCTCCCACATTGCCTATCTCGGGTGCAGCATGTCTTAAATAATCACATTGCTGTACATGTGGGCAGAAGGTTTGGTGACCTCCCCGTCATAGCCCCATTCCTGCAGGATAACTGACAGCACATAGCAAGCACCGGGGCATGCCACACATGGCGTGGCTGCCATGGGTGATGCAGGCTCATGGCCAGGAACCCAACGTGGTGGGCTCAGATGCACTGGGCTGCATGGTTCACCTGGTGTGGCTGCAGCTGCAGGTGCAGGCTCAATGATGGGTATCGGCTCCATGACCAACACCTCAGTAGTTTCAATTGTTTCTATAGTGTGGACTGCGGTGTCCTCACCGATGTGGCTCAACGGTTCTTCTGCCACTGGGGTCATGGCTTTACCATCCATAGTTTTAGGGAATGTTGGCATGCTCAAAATACATTGAGTCTAGAGTGGGGTGGTGCTAAGGCCTAGAAAGAATTACTAACAGACTAGTGGTCCACTATCCGAACCCACACATCAGTTCTTGACCTGTTCCCAATAGTCACCTAGGGAAGCAGGCTGACATGTGGTAGGAGACATGCTGTGAAGCAGTGCACTGGCGCTTCTTTCACTGGTTGAACATTTACGGCGCAGGTCGCAACTGTAGCAGCCACAAGGCTACAACCCGGATCGCGGCCTTCGCGAATGTGCAACCAAATTGGCACCCACCCAGGGATGTCAATAAATGTCACACACATAAATGCAAGGTGTAAACATGGGCACTGATGTCTCTGCGATGCAATCGACTCGCGTCCTCATCTGGTCAAAAGGCGCTGATCCTGTTCAACTTGGTTACTCCGTAGCATTGTCCCAGCAGCGATGCTTGGGATGCACTAGTCAAATGATATGAAACAGAGTTGAGGGTGCAATGGTGTGCCTCCAGCAGAAAGAAAGAGAAGAAACATATTTATCAGTTGAACATCAGTGGGTCATGCAGACCCAGAGGTTAGAGTGTGTTGACTATGCAAGGCATTGACTTTTACTCGACAGTAGTCAGGGGGCAAAAGCGCACTGCCTAATGATGCGGTATGGTTTTATAGTACCTGCCAAGGGCATCACCCGCACGCGCTCACATGTGGGTGACATCATCGGTGTGTGATGTCATCCTGATGTGACATCACCATGCACATGGCTCGCTACGCATGCGCACAGTGGTAGCCAGGCCAGGATGCTAAAAATAGCACTGCTGCAGGAGCCAGTCCGGATGCCTGCAGCCTAACTTTGCAGCCCCAGCATTGCTAACTGAGCACTTGCTGCTGTACACAGGCCACTCCAGCACCAACCAGTAGCCCTAAAATTTCGTGGTAAAGATCCCCTCCTTGCTCTTACCCGCGCGACGCGCAGGCCACGCGTCACATATATAAAGGTAAAGAGGTTGAATGTATTTTAATGATTTATAAGTACCTATTGTCAGTAAGTCAAGTCACGCACACAAGTTTTCCGCTTTTTTGTTAACCATAATGAACCCCGCTTCCTTCCATTACAAGATAGTTCGCGTTGTCTTACATGTTGTCTCACTGTTGTTCTGTCGATATTTTAAAAGATGATGTTTGACCAGAACGAGGAAGTTGATTTAACTCTGTAAAACTAACTCTCAATTCAGATGTTTCTGGTTTTTTGTTCAGAGTATTTTTAAAAGAGAAGTGCTTTTGGTAGGAATAGGAGGGAGTTGATTCCAAGTCACATAAATTTCCCACCCTTTACATTTCTTTCTCTGTCCACATTGTCTCTGTTTGCATTGTTGCCTTTTGACTGTTCGTTTGGATAAGGTGAGTTATTTTAGCAGAGAGCGTCTGTCTCATAGATGGGTTCGGGAATACTGGAAGTACCATTGAGTTTTCTCACAAACGCCCTTAAAATAAGAGGAAATCGGCAAAACCTGTAAAACAATTCCTGGCCATAAAGCGGGCGAGAGGACATCTTGTATGCCAATTTTTCTGAAACTCATGTAAGCAAATGATGGCTAGTCGTTATAGTATGACAATGAGGTCTAAATTATGGAGCAAGGCAATCTAAGGTTTGTTATTAAATTATCATAATTGCTGAATTGGCAACGATAAGGGGTCAAACTGGTAAGCAGAACAGACAATCCATGTTCTTGTACACAAGACGGACTATTCCAGGATTTGTCAAATTCTTCCGTTATCATTCAGTCCTTCAGACATAGCCTGAACAAATCTGGACAGATAGGTTGCTCAAACGAGAGCGTCACCACAAAAGACTCAGAAATCAGGAGGCCCTGGACACAATAGAAACTTATGGTTGTGTCCTCAAGTAAAGTACCGCATGAAATCTCACAGTTCATTCAAAAGCTAAAGAAGTATCAAACATATTTCGTCGTAAGAACAACTGGATTAATTTCTTCAGAATTTTAAACAGTTTGCCCTTGTACCAGGAATTGTAAATAGGTGACTGCTAGACATTTTAAACAACAAATAGCTATTTCAATAACGGAAGGGCTTAACACTTAGATATCAGAAACTTGTAAAGATGTATCAAGACATTATGACATAAGAATCTAAGTAATGTTTACAGACTAATATTGATTTAATATTTAGTCTCTTCATCAATAACTTTGAGAGATGGGCCTTGGAAACGTCACGACAACTCTTCAATACACCGTTATCAATGTCCAATATTTAATGTCTAAACCTTAGGACATAACGAGGGGGCAAAAAGTAGACTACCATTGACAGGTATTGGTGGCTTATAATCCTTATTAAATAGAGAGTGAAGCAAAATAGTTTGGTTATGAATGGAGTGTGTACAACATTGGAATGAATCCTTATTGATAAGTTTCAAAATAATGATATTGATGATATTTTATTGCATTTTCAGCTCATTGTTCAAGTAGTAAGCGATCTGAATGAACCATTCCATTCAATGAAGCCTGTGGGTGCATTGAGCATGCTTTCACTGAAATAAATATTAGTCAGTTATATATATATACTTTTTGCCTCTGGATCAAATAGTTTGGATAACTCCATTATTCCAAACACGAGTTGCAATTCATTGCATTCCATTCTAAAAATCGACTTAATTTAATTTTAGTTTTCAATTTTCTACACTCAAAACAATAAAAGTTCACACTGCGTTCATGTTCTCGAGGAAAGTGCAGGCCGAAATCATGAAATTTCTATTAATTTTGAAACGTACAGAACAAAAGAGGAATCAAAATAATTCCGTGTTGTGCTTTTGATGTGCTTGTTCCAAAACTGACAAGAAATGATTTGAACCCGTTCATTACCTTTCATGAATAATAAAATTTGTTAAATCTGTTTCCTTAAAGAGAAGAAGCGTCAAACAGGATGTATTTGAGGACAGGTTAAATGTATTAATTGCTCGAGTTCATGATGGTGGACAATAGGATGTACATCGGATGTACGACAGAACTCAACTGGTCAATGTGGTTGCTAACAAGGTGTCTCGGCCTGTAGTTCATTGTGTTTGAGACTTTAAAGGTTACAGGTGTTTGGGATGAAAGTACAAAAGATTCTATATGTAGTGAAATATATTTCGTTGTTGTCAATGTTTTTTGCTGTCATTTAAGAAAAACATACGAATAAGTATTTTGAATCAATGACACAGTATGGGATCGTTCGTTACCTTGTTAGCTTTTAAAGGTGATAACTGAAAATTCGGAAATAACTGTTCTTTGATACTGATGATAATATTTTTGAATTAGATTTTACAATAAAGACTGATAAAGATACAGATCCAGCTGGCTAAATGGTCTTCATTTTATCTCTATGTTGAAAGCCGCTGGTATTGTATGCATCAATGCCATCTGTGATTAAAGTTATTAAAAGTCAATTTAATTAGACAATTTCTCCATCAGCATCATATCCTTAAACATGTACATGCTGTGTATGGAGACCCTTAAAGAGCACATTGTGCTTTTCGCGTAATCATAAAATGATCATAATTTAGTCAGCTGCATCCGACAATAGAGCTATTTGTTTAGTTACGAGACAAAATTGGAGTTTTTGCATTATTAGGGAGTAAAGTAAATAAACAAATCGACAAAATAATATATCGTTTTGACGTGATTAAGTTAATCTGGATTCACAGGTGTATGGTTAAATTTGTTGCAGAATTGTCCTTTCTGCTGAATAGATCAAACGTTGAACCGGATATCTTGTTTTCACATTTAAACGTGTTTTGTCGTGAACAGACATGACAGGCTTTACACTTTGTCAGCTATTTTGCAACAAATGTAACGACAATTAATAGTCACCAGTGCCCGAAAAAAACAAGTTCTGCAGTGGTCCGTTCCAATAGTTTTGCATTTTAGATTAGATTATGAACATGTTTGTTTATTCTAATGGAGGAGAGTGGTAATAACTCAAACAGTACATGGAATTTGTATCAGTTTGGGAACAATGGCGCGTCAAAAGCACAGCGTGAAATTCTTATGTCCTCTCTTTTGTTCTGGACGTTTCGAAACTGATACAAATTCCGTATACTGAGTACATATACACCTTTATTGAGTGTTTTTTTCAGTTATCATCTCCAAAGGAAGAAAACAATTTTGAACAATAGACTCTCGTCATGTAATGTTATGCCCGTTGACAGCAGAGAGTGGAATCTTTTGTTCACAAACGTTTTCAAATTTCAGAAACTGATTCTTAATGAGACCAAAACAAATCTATGGAAAACAAGTTTAGTACTAGTATTTATCATTGTAAACATCAACAATTTTGGTTCAAGGATTGTTGTGTAGTTTCGGGTCCCACATTGTGATTAGCTTAATATCACAGCATTTACTTTTTAAATATTAATTGGATGATGGAGAAGTGAGTTGCTTGTTAACTGATGATGTGCTATTCATGTTTGATCTCCTATGGAAGTGTCTCTGAACTCTGATGGGCTCATTGAAGGGTTTTAAGTGCATTCATAATGTTGAAAAATTTTGCACTTTCAGGGTATTTTATATTTAATTCTTGAGGGATGTACAATTAAATGTTTCTGGAATCGCAATATAACGGGTAGGAAAATGGACTGCTGTTATATGTACATTGAAAAAGAAAATATAAAGCCTTGGACTTAAAGATAAGGTAAAACCATCTCACATCCAAATTAGTGGTGCAAGCGGCTTTAATAATGGCGTGTAGTGAGCGTTAGTACCCGAAGGGGCTAAAAATGTTGCAAGAAGGTAACCTGGTGGAGCACTGACCCTCATGCCTCCCCCGACTTTTTCCTAGAATTGTCTGAAATGGCCAGAAATGCTTTTCCCCCAGTCCGGGTGGGGGGGGGGGGCATGCATTGCATAGGTATGAGGGTGAATCAAAATAATAAGAAATTAACTTTGAAATAGACTCATCCCTTCGGTGGGAAAGCTGTACTAAGTGAAATCAATGCAAATAGCCTTTGTCTTAACATAATTGTGAACAAAATGTTTATATCTACAATTAAGCTATAAAGCAATTATAACACCTACGTCATTGGAAATGACAATAATTAAAAGGTTGAACTTTTCAACCAGAGATACACATCAAGATAATTTGAAGAGTGGCATCTCTTCGCAACAGTAAATCGTTTCTCTAAATAAAAAGCCGAGATAGTTCTATGAGACCGTAGCACTTAATATAAGTCTATTACAGACTTACCGGCTTGTTGCTGCACCTGATAGAGACGACCATTTAATTGCTTAGATACTAATCTTCGATTACACTCAATTTTATGCTTGGGGAACTATGTAGAATTAACAGCTTTAAATTTAAATATTTAAATATCGATGACAGAAAGATATTTCGTTGTGTTGGATGCATAGCAGATATATTCAGTATTATTAAATGCCGACAGTCAAGCATTGCCAAAAGAATATTTGGCATACGCCTACATGTACCTGGCAACAATGTTAGAAGTTATTGTTCAGTATCCGGAAAGCAACTCAGTGCATACTGGATTATAAAACTAGGAAATAAGAGTGCAAATCTGGTCTCACAATAAAATTTGGATATCTCTGAAAGATTTAAAGATAGTTGTTTTGTATACAACCATTTGAAATTAAAGTAGTTTCAACCGGAATTTTAAAATGGATCAGTGGCAGGCTCTTGCACTTCGAAGGAAGAAAATTTTGTTGACAGATATGTTTGATTTTTCTGAGACATCTCAACAGGAATATAAAGAGTTAGAGTTACTAACCGATGATATGCTTCCAGCGATTAAGGTAAGAGAAAGATAGACTATGCGTTCAAAATGTTGATATGTATCGCAATGACAACTAACAATTACTCTCGAGAAAGATCACTTTTGGTAAAATGGAACTTTAAAAGAACATCGCGAATTTCCTCAAGGTTTTATCTGTTCAGCATTAGTTTATATTTTTTGACTTTGCGAATTATAGAGTTTCATGATGTTTCCTTTCTAGATTCTAATATTAATAAAAAAGGGTCTTTATGCCTCTACTCTACTGTAAAATTTTCGCCGATTTTCGCAGCACTGAGAGAGCGAGACAACAACTGACAATTGCCTTCATGGGGGTATTAAACGCCAATCAAAATTACAAAACTAAACTAATATGGCAACTATATTGTACCTATTACAAATCACGTACTTTGCTACAAAGTGAATATTGTTGTTTTGGTTTTTTTAAAATTATTGTTTCCCCCATAGGAAACCTTAATTGAACCAAGGTTGTTCGAGTCTGTAATAGTGTCAATGGGATTCATGTTCTGTGTGGCTTACCCTCAAGAAAATTGAATAGCACAGTTTGAATACTGGTCTAAGCAGAAGCAAGTTGTCAAGCGCACTGAAAAATGTCAAACGTAATGAATAGCGCTGTACAAATTAATACAATCTACTGTTTATATGGGATTGAATCCTTCCTGCCTTGTCGTTAATCATTCAACACTGCCAATGACAAACACATCGCATTACTCTTATTGTTTATTAAATATTTACTTGTTCAATAAATATAGATCTATACTTTTGCGTGTCATATAAGCAATAGAATTTCCCTACTGTCAAATACTGTCAAGTAACATAAATCAGGAAAAGAATTATTTTGAAACGCTAAAATTAAAGTAATTTTCGTTTTCATTTTGCCAAACGCGTTACAAAATAAAAGTGAGATAAGAGTTAAACATGGTTTTGATTTATGGAGATGTTTTTTTTATATCATTGGATTTCTTTTTCTAAATACATATCTGATCCTTTACTTTATGAAAAACTTTTAATACAGAATTGTATGTCTGACATTCTTTAAATTTTTTTTTGGTAAAATAGATGATGGTTTTACCTAAGAGAATATCAAATTGGACGACTAAAATAGGAGTATATACAAATGTTACCTAACAGTTTTGTTGTGTTGTTTCATATGTGCAATTCGCATTGTTGCATAATTTTTAATGCTTCATTGAAGTGGAACAATGGACAATATAGCCAAGGTGACACGTTCAATGTCTTCCCAATTTATTATTTATCATTGTTCCCTTATTATTTTAACCTTTACGACAGTATCTCCCTAGATATCTCTTTTCAATTGTTATTTTCAATGTCTTACCAATTTATAATAACAATGTGTCAGCGCAAACTATATTATCATCCAAATCATTGGTAACCGACATAGAAACAATACAGTGATTAACCTGGACAGAATAGTGATTGCCCATGTTAACGTTTATTTCCTTGGTTGCACCTTGAAACATATGTCAAAATAACCAAGTATATTCTCATGTTTTGGATCCTACTCTTGTAGAGGTATGTTTAAAGCACAGGGGTGATCACGCCTTGTGAAACCCACAATCCTGGAACACAACACCAAATCACAAACATGATCATTTCCATACCCCAGTCCACGAGAAAAGTTACCACGGTGAAAACTGACTTGTGCATATTGATACGGCTTCTATTTACAATATTTTAACCTGGAGTGATTAGTTGACAGAATTCCAAGCAGATGTCAGGCT
>JBCAUI010538882.1:0-10920 GCA_038406195.1 Haplosyllis anthogorgicola
TTGTTCCATCCGGCGCCCGAGCACGAACAGGGAGAGATAACTCCCATCCACGATAATTACGCGTACCTGAAAAAGAGAACAAAAGAGACTCCTGCCATGGCAGAAGCAAGTATTAGATTATAACGAGAGGCTTGCCAGTAGGAAGCCTCCCGGGAGCTACAGCGAGTAGTTCACCAGCGACTACCGACGAGTGAAACCATAGAGTACCGTAATATCACACAAGTGACGAGCGTCATGGTGGATACTTCTAGAAGTCAATAGGCTGACCCAACTAAAATAATTAAGATATTTTATTTGTTGTTTGAATGACAATATTAAAGTGAGCCGCTTTTTAGGGACGACAGGTTAACATTTGTGACAAAATTCTAATGGTTTTAATATTTACGAATTGTTGATGCAAAGCATATTAGCAGTAAACTTTGCCCACTTCATTCTTCTGCTGTTGCCATGAAATTCCTTTTTTAGTTTTTGTTGGACCAGGGTCCATTTGTGGGACCACTGATTACCCCTGTTTTGGACTTCATCTGACCTTTCCAATGGGTTTTAAATCCAGGGTGGATCTCTTGCCTGCACTCTTACTTGCTTGCATGCGGTTATCCTGAGGGTCACATCTGGTGCGACACCTGCCTTTTCCACGAATAGAGGTGTACACTGTGTAAGCATGTATACGGCATGGCTGGCTGGGCTCCTCTCACATGCATCAGAACTCCATTCAGCGAATCTTTGAAGCACACTTTAAAGATGAATGAATAGATAAAGTCAAGCAATTTGAAACTGCTCGGTCATCTGGACATTGGCCACTAAAGAGATCATATCTCTACATGGCATACAAGGCTGCAGCATGGACTAGTGGAAAAAGGCTGGATATTCTCTGTGCGGTGACACGGGAAGAAATGAACAAATTAGTCTGCAAAGTTTGCCTTTTGTAGGGCACAGGCTCCAGCTGACTGGCCACACAGTCAAAGCATTCAGACCTATTGTAAAACACTTCTGTTCTCCACGTATTGTGCCTAATTACAATTCATATTGTTTTCATGCTCTCAGTTGAACTGCCGCCATAATTCAAGATGGCCATCCCCTAATAAATTTCCTCTGACCAATACTGGGCCACCATCATTGTCTGTTTCGTTTGGGGACATGACAAAAGTTTCTTTCATCTTTAAGGAACTGTTTCAAGTGTACAAAGATGTCTGCTAAAACATGAAGGGACATCAACATGTTTGCCCGTGATTTGTTGTTACAGGGAGCAAAAACATGGCTGACAGTAAAGTATCAACAGAGGAACTTACAGAATTATTAAGCAAAGATCATGATAACAATAACGGAAAACTGGAGTATGAATGCGTACTGGAGACGGAAACATAAAAATTCAGGCGAACAGAATACATTTTCGTACTGGGATAAGCTGAAAGGATTGATGTCGGCATTCGGTTACGTGATAATGATGGTTGTGTCTTCTACATGTGTACAGTTACTGGAAAGACAAATTCCAGATTTTGAGCTGAATACAGCTAGAAGTGCTGCAGGGTTTGTGTATATTACGACAGGTATGTAATAAATTTTAAAAAATCCGTGGTTTTGAAACTTAGCTTGAATGTTCCAAAACAGAGTTCGCAATGGAGGAACAAAACAGTTGTGAATTGATCCTGGAGTGAAACCACCTCCTGAGAAACCCATTTTTGACAATCCAAACGTTTCGCCTAGCCCATCGCATTTGTCTATTTCAATCTGTTATTTTCTGCATGGCGTAAAATTATATTCAACACAAAAATACCTCTTTTAAAAAATTTTCAGTAGGGTACGAAGTGTAGCTTGTATTTATTGCCCATTAGGGGGTGCCACAATGGTGGGCGGCAGATAATTCATATGCTTTACCATTGCAGTTCCGGACACCCATCACATAATTTTAGATATAAAATCGCCCCTTGAGTGTCATACCTTGTATCCTACTGGTTGGAGCAAGAGTCCATTTGTGGGGTTACTGATTACCCCTGTTTTGGACTTTGCATGATCTTTCCCATGGATATGAAATCCAGGGTGGATGTCTCACCTGCACTCTTACTTGCTTGCTTGCAAGGGTCTCATCTGGTGTGACTCCTGCCTTTTCCACCAAACGTAGAGTACACTATACAAAGTTACCTCTTTCTTGTCGGACTCCAGATCGTGAAATTACTATTAAAAGTTAACGTCCGAATTTCAATAACTCAGCATGAAAGTCAATAGAAAATTTCATGCCGAGTTATTGAAATCAGACGTTAACTTTTAATAGTAATTTCACGATTTGCTACAATGATACTTTCCTGTGATGAAAATACATTGTCCTTGACAGGATTGATAGCTACGAAGCAATGGCCGGTGATGCCCAGATCAGAGTGGATTCCTGCGTTCTCCTGCTCTTTCCTGGCGTTTGGCTCCGCCATATGTGTCTATGTCGCCGTGACCTTTGCACCGGTATCATCTGTCGAGTCGATCTGTCTAACTTGTGGAATTTCATCCGGGGTCATCTTATTTGCTGTTTTCTTAAACGAGAAAATTTCACTCAAAGACGTAATATTTATTGTCCTCTGTATGTGTGGAGTGACTCTGGTTATTCAACCAGACTTTATTTTCAGGAATGGAAGCCAAGTAACAACTAGTGTGGTCAATTTTGCTGAAATAGAAACGATGCCAATGAATGCTACCCTGAATAACGCAAGACATGCGGATATTTTTCTTGAAAACAAAAGCATTATACTGGATGATATCCGGAATGAGACAATACATACAGAGGCTGCAGGAGGTGAAATAAAAAGTTTGAATCTGGTTGCCCTTGGATATGCGTTACCAGTGGTAACGGGGATAATGCTATCCTCCGAAATAGTGCTAGTGAAGAAGCATCCATATCTGGTGGAGAATTACTTAATCATTGGATTCTGGCGATTAAATCTCCCAATAATTGTATCAGCAGTTGTCATGGCAATATTTGAAAATCCAGTTTTACCACAAAACTGGTATGAAGGATTACTTGTATTTGGGCATTGCTTTGGTTTCATGATGACTTGGTCCACTTACATGTATGCTGCAAAGTATATATCCGGTAACGCTATGAATATCGTTTTCAGTACATCTGTTGTGTTTACGCTTGTAGCTCAGTACACTGTATTATCACCCATCTATTCTGGACACAGAAACTGGATGGGAGTTGTCGGAGTTGTATTTGTTTTATCTGGATCCAGTTTGGGATCAGTTCTGGAGATGTACAGACATGATAGCGAATAAGGTGTGAACACTTGCTATTGCAGTTCCATGTTGTTGTGTGAAAACAATTCCTAAACAGACAGACAGACAGACAGGCAGACAGACAGACAGACAGATAGACAGATAGACAGACACACACACTCTCTCTCTCTCTCTTGCACACACATGTATTATATTAGGTATGGTTGTTAGCTGGAATATCAGACAGTTGTGACATTTATTACAACTTACTTTTTTATTTTACGGTATCATCCTTTAACAGACAACATGATATGATCTTAAAATCCACACATATTTACATACATACTTTGATACAAAACCATTTAATATATCATAATATATTGTAGGTAATATGATACGTTTATATATTCTATCAATAGTCAAATCTTCTGTTACAACTTTAATATTCACTTTAATTCATTATCAAGTGTGCATTGAAACATCACTAGCTCAAGCTCAAGTAGGCAACAAATATTAATTTAGGAATACATACATCACCGCAATTCTAAGCTTGTCTATTTACGCAGATATGAGCAAAGGATCTACTTTGATAAGATAATTATCTCTGTTTTGACTTGACCAAGATATTGAATAGAATATTACACTTTTCCTTCGCGTGCATCAAAAGCACTAACCTTAATTTTTTACGCGTTAACTTCAAACATTCCAGCAGCTATGCGTAAAAGTAGAAAAGAGTTTGAATCAGCAACACTTCTGGATCTGGACAAGAAAAGTGATCAAGATATATCAAAAAATGAAATAACACACTTCCAGAGATTCAAGGTATTACTCTCAATGCTTGTGTACATGTGGATGCTTGTTATATCTGCTTCATGTGTTTCTCTGTTAAAAAGGAGGATTCCACATTTTGAACTCAACACACTGAGAAGTGCCGTTTCAATGGTTTCATTTTCAAGCGTATTGGTTTTAACAAGGAAGCCTCCATTGATTTCAAGATCGGAAATTTTCGGAACATGGTTTTCTCATTTCTATTGAGACTATCAGCACACATGTTGTGGTGTCGTTCCTACCTTTATCGTCAGTAGATTGTGTGTCCACAACATCTGGTCTCGTATCTGGATTTGTTTTATTCGAAGTTTTCTTGAAAGAAAAAATCACACTGAAAAGCATGTTGTCAGCCATGTTATGTGGAATAGGAGTGACTTTGGTTGTTCAGCCTGAGTTTATATTTGCAAAAAAATATTCATTTTCAACAGAGAAGGGGGCTACAACTTTTGAACCACTTGACCTAGAAACTTCAGTTTTGGTATGGTGATACATCTTCATATTATCTAGGTCAAGTTTGAGTATCAAGGTCATTGAGACAATTTCAAGGTCACAGCAATAAAAAGTGTCAACAAATTTAGTGTTGTCTCCTAATATCCCATGTTATGATGTTTGAGACAAGTAAATGGGGCAAAGGTCAAAATAGAGGTCAAGGTCATTTGAAGGTCAAATTTCTAGATTTTTGTAATTTTTTCATGTTTAATAACTATTTGCATTTTAGTGCCTATTTGCGTTTTAATGACAATTTGCAAAGCGGGCGGTTCGGCCTTTGATTGGAAGGCATTCTTGTCTTTCTCTATTATTGGGTGAGCCATGAAAACATGGTGAGACTGGTCCTCCTTGTGTTGAAAGATGGTCACTGGTCTAGTTGTCGCCACGCCACAAACCCCAACCACAACACCATAACTCACAACACACACTCACAAAGGCAACATTGCAGATCGGGCCATTGTATTAAATTTTATTGACTGTCGAATGACAGAATATGTGGTTGTCCGCCAAAAAAACCTGACCATCTGAAAACAAAGTTTATCAAACTTTCTACTCCATGATGTTGTTTTCCTTGGTGACATCATGACGTCAAAACTTATGGTGTCATGACCATTGGCGGATCTAGGGGCCCAAAATTTCTTCGTTTTCATGCAGTTTTTGGGGATTTTTGCGCAAAAATCGGGTAAAAATTAGGGCGCCCGAAGGTTGGCGCCCCCCCTACGAGAAAGCCTGGATCCGCCAATGATGACGTTAGATACCATTGCTATGACATTCGACAGACTAGAAGTTGCACAACAACATGTTTTCATTATTGATGTCCAATGTACATTTGTGATACTCATCAATCAACCGAGTGTCTCCTGACCCACTGATACCAGAAGACTTCAGATAGGCCACCATGGAGTTCCATTCCTCAGCTGACTGACCTGTCAGCGAAGACACGAATAAAACATGAGGAGGTAGCCTGTCAGGTGCTGCCACAACTATGTAGCGGTTAAATAGTCCCACATTCACATGTTGCTGTTCAACTTCGCTTCTAATGACTAGGGCGAAATAAGACCTAAGCGGTCGTTGTTCTCAGACGGATATTCATTTAGTATTGATACGAAAAAAGTACATTTGTACGCTGATGGCTTAGTGGTGGGAATTGACCTTTGCACCAATACGGATAGTTACCAAGGCCACGGGTACAGGAGGGAACCAAAAGTATTTATTGTCCGTCAAGTGCTGCCGCAATTGCTGGGCAGCAGAAAATTCCTGTTTTATCATTACAGTTCGACACACCATCACATAATTTTAGCTATAAAATCGCAGTTTGTAAGTCACACTTTGTACCGTACTGAAACAGAATGGACCAGTGCTTGGCCCGTAAGTCTGATGGGGGCTTCACACGGTTGTTCGGCAGTAAAAAAGAGCAGGTTACAGCGTTAACAAAAGCCAAACCTCGACAACTGATAGACATAAAGTGTACACAGTGAAACTTCTCTTTGGCAAACCTTCTTTAGGTAAGACTCAAAGCAATTAACCAACTATTTTCTGATCACCAAATTAGTTTTTTACATCAATTTCACACTGTTTTGGGTGAACACAGTCATCCATGAGCTGTTTTCCAAGCACAGTGGGTAGTTCGCCCAAAACAATTTTTCTGTAGCAATATAATATAATTCAAGTCCTGAGATTCTATGCATATATTTTGTTCTTGTCTCCAGTAGGGTACGAAGTGTATCTTGTATTTATTGCCCGTTAGGTGCTGCCACAATTGTGGGCGGCAGATAATTCATATGCTTTACCATTGCAGTTCAGCACACCACCACATAATTTTAGATATAAAATCGGCCGTTGTATGTCATACCTTGTATCCTACTGTATTTATATTTAATTTTCGTGGCCTGAGCCATGTACAATACACACCTGCCAGATGCACGGTTGTTCCTCAGGATTCACAGATTGTCTTCGCGGAATCCCAGATGTCGGGTGAGGCGATGATCTTGTAACAACCAAACTCCCACATAGCGTTACTGAACTCAGGTGAGCACACCTTGGCACCTGATGTTGTTGTTTCTCCGGTTGTTGCCGTTATCGTCGTCGGCGTTGTTGTTGTTGTTTGCCCTACTATAACATCATCAAAGAAAGAATCCTTTTCTATTGTTCTAAGAAGTACAATATCATACTTACAGCACTAATTCGCGATATTTTTAAACTTTAGATGTGTGCACATCTAACACAAACAAAAAATCCATGAAACTTTTCGCGAAAAAAAATACACTCCTCCCCAGATATATCGATATTTTTGGCACGGAAAAAACGTATCGATATAAGCGGGATATCGATATAAGTGGAATTGATATAAGTGGGGAAAATATCTAAAATATCAATATATATACATTTTTCTCAAAATTTACTTTTTCATGGAATATGATTAAGGGTCATCTCTAGTGCCTTCGCCCATAGTTATGCCTCATCTGGGATAAATGGAAATGGGTTTCAAATCAGTCTCAAGATACAAAAGTTGTCTGAAATTAATATGAGTTGTGTAATTTAAAAAGAAAAATTTAATGGCCCAAATTGTCACTTTGGACAAATGGATTTGTACAAAAAAAGCCATTTGGCAAGAAGCCACTACAAAGGTTGAAGCTATTTGATCATAAAATGAATTGACAAAGAGAAGATTTTAACAAAGGGTAGTTAGTAGATGCCACTTCAGTATCAACTTTTATTTAACCTTTAAAGTGGCTTCTTGTCAATTGGCTTTTGTACACAAATCCATTTGTTCAAAGTAGCATATTGGACTATTGAAAATTTCCTTTTAAATTATACAACTGTTAATTTTAGATAACTTTTGTATCTTGAGACTGATTTAAAACCCATTTCCATTTATTCCAGATGAAGCATAACTATGGGTGAAGACACTAAAGATGACCCTCAATCATATTCCATGAAAAAGTAAATTTGGAAAAAATATCGATATAAGCGGGGAAAAGTATCAATATACATGGCAAAATTAACACTGGGGTCTATGAAAGAAATTTGGTGCGGAGAAATTTATTGATATAAGCGGGATATCGAAATAAGCGATATCGATATATCCGGGGAGGAGTGTATTTACCATCAAGATTTAAAAGAATTAAAGCAGCCTTTACTCAGTGATAGGTCAGTGAGCAACTATACTGCATTTTCTGCCATATTTTAATTGACGGAAACTTGAAATTTGTACACAATATTATATTGTGCTGACACGCTATGAGATTAACAATAATACGGTATCTAATAATCTAAATAAGGATCTCACTTTCTACAAAGTTTATTTCTGAAACCTGAGTTTCCAACAAACACATTTGTGGTTATACATGATACAACATTATTATAATTTCAAGTTGTTCCTTGAATCATGTGTACCGTGGCCCGCTTTTCCATCCGTTTTCTCGGAAACGCGTTTCTACATTTTCATTAACGATTAAAATAATAATACATTTCTTCATCGATATTCCTTACACACAGGATTTTCGTTTGTAACGTTGGAAGTGTGCTCACTCCACGTAAATTACTACTATTGAAGTGCCATTAACCATAGTCATAAGTATATCTCCTAGTTATTGCCTGCTCTAATTGTCTGTCTCAACATAAAAAATAAGTGAGCCTACACCAACTGAAACACTGCATACATTTATAAATTACTTGTCATCCGCTATTTTTTGGTACGATCATTTCCATATTTCCAGACACATCAAACACAATTTAATTCCAAAAGGATGTATTTCTAGGCTACACTTCAAACAACAATTTATTAAATATCTAGCATGTCACTTGGAATTTGTTCAAAATAAAACCGACAATATGACGCCATCAACTTTTGTCTTTTGCGGATTCTTTCTTTTCTTTATCTTTGGATGGTTCATCTTTACTTTCTGAGTCTTCCGTTTTCTTTGAGTCACTTTCTTTGGAATCACCTTTTCCTTCATCTGAGAACAGATCCTCCGCTGCCTCTTCCCTTTCGTCTTTGCCAGTTTCATACAATGATGGATACTGTGCCATACAGTCCTGCATGGCTTGGAATTGTTCGAAACAATCAGAACCTTTTACTTCTTCAGTGGAATAATGGAAACAGGAGAAAGCCTCTCGAAATTCCGGCCCGCAAGGTCCAGTAGCCATTCCTCCCAAACAGGGGCAGTTCCAGTTGATAGAACCATCATCGTTTATTAACCCTGGAAAAGAATTGGCGACACCTTTATTACACCAAATTAAATTTTTTGGAACTTAGTTGCACATCACTGAGAATCTCATCATTGTGTCGGGAGTTCTAATCCCGGCTGATGCATGTGAGAGGTGTCCAGCCAGCCATGCCGCATGCATATGTATAGTGTACACCCTTATTGGTGGAAAAGGCAGGTGTCACACCAGATGTGACCCTCAGGATCACCGCACGCAAGCAAGAGTGCAGGTGAGAGATCCACCCTGGTTTTAGAACCCATGGGGAAGGTCACACGAAGTCCAAAACGGGTAAGCAGTGGCCCAAAAAATGGGGGGGGGGGGGGGTTGAAACTTGTTAGAAAAGGGTAAAATTCGGAAACACTCATAATTGGGCAAGACACTCAGATCCCCAGGCCCCGACTTTAACGTCCGTCTTTCTGCCAAAGCAGACAAAATTTCAAAATGACCAATTTGGAACATAGAAAATTTGTTAATCTCAAGGCCTGCAGAATGACACGGTGACTTGCATTCTAACACTTAATCAGGTTTCGAGTCGATATCATTGGCGGATTTAGCGGGGGTTCCCCCCCCCCCCCCGGCACAGCCAAAATTTTCTTCATTTTCATGCAGTTTTTCCCGATTTTGGGCGAAAATAGGTGAAAATTGGTTGGCACCCGCCCAACGGGCCGGGCGTCCCCCGTACGGGAAATCCTGGATCCGCCAATGAATCTTCAGAGCTCTCATTATCCTTTTTACCTGGTTCATCGTCGTCCTCGTCACCCAGGAGAAGTGATGCCGCCTTACTTGGCTCCTCATGGTCTTCTTTTGTCACAAAGATCACACGATCTTTACCTGAAATAATTAAACAGGAAAGGTAATGACATTTGCCCACATGCAAAAAGTTCTACTTGATCAGTCAATTACTATAAAAATTATCTATCATAGTCACCCCATAATTTCTCTGATTTAAAATAACATAATTTTTATTGATGATAAATGACTTCTTGAAATTTCACTACATTAGCGGATCCAGGGTTCTCGTATGTTTGGGACAACCTTCGGCGCACTGATCTAGATGCACAACCGTTTGGTAGACAGTGCACTACACTCCAGAATTTGCCCAGTCAAGCACTCGTTACACTGGTATTGAAATTGGAAGATGTTCTGAGGGGTTCAGTAATATTCGACTGATATGACAAACGTCTTTCGAGGAATAATTCCTTATTTTCGTGTACTGTGTATTGAGGTTTTAGGTTTAATTTTATTTTTAAAAATAAGGGCAAAATATGGGACGCTTCAACCCAAAACAGGAGTTAGCCAATCGACTGAATTACTGACTGTCCCTACAAACATAGGAAATTCTAATGAATACTAGTATCATCCTAAGAAATGCATGCCTTCCATTCGATTTCCGAATGATACCCTTAATTCCTTGACATTGGCAGGTAGGTTTGTAATAGCTGCGCGTTCATTACTGCTTAAGTTTATTAGTTTACTGCGCGTTAACGACTAGCGCACCTCGTATTGGTTTAGTATTGTTCATGCGCACTTGTCTACCAGCCATGATGGCGTTCACAGCAAATAAAGACTGGATCAGTTTGAAACTTAAATAATTGCTTTATTTTTGATCCGCCAACTACTACATGGTGTCAGGAGACAAGATCTGGACCCAGTGCTCCTATACAGTGTGTTTTCAAGGAAAGATGATACAATGGTGGTATATATTTAACTTTAACTTTCCAAGTGTCCATCCTGCAGTGGCGCAAAATTATCAAAATCCGGATTTTAGGAACTTTTGCTGGTAGCATTTTATATATTATGTTCTATACACCATCAGGTGTCTACAGTGTAATTTTTGAGCTTTTCTGTCCAGTAAATTTTCCACAAAATTAATGCAAAATTTTGAAATTTTCAAAAATCCAAGATGGCGGCACTATACAAAATGGCTGCCCTCAAGCCGGCATCAGTTTTTCCAGTGGAGCAACTTTACATGTAAGCCGTTGATATTGGTTTACCAGTCGTTTTCATTCATTTAATGGCACTTTCATCTATATGTAACGTGGAAATTGGGGATCTCTCCGTCCCCTAGTGGTTACTCGAATCGTTTACTCGTCTTGGACTCTCCGTCCAAGTCGCTCTTTGTGGGCCGACCGTTCCTCGAGGCGGCGATCCGGCCACGGTCTGTTACTTCGAGGGTTTATCGGGTTGACTGACACG